>JANHFK010004613.1:84037-94863 GCA_036250565.1 Sibynophis collaris
ATAGTAATATGTTACTTCTAGGGGAAAAAAATTGAAAATCCATTGATATTAAACAAATTAAGAACATGCATACTTTTTCACATTAGTGAGATGGATCAGAATTGGAACTGGCAGTTCTATAGGAAAAAAATAACTTACCAATACAATCTAACCAGATATGTAGGTACCTGTATGAATTTTTGTAATGTGCAATAAACACATTTTTCTTAATAAACATTGATTTTCTTCTGTTCACATTGATGTGTTACTTTTGTTGTCACAATTTATGTCCACATGCATATTTCCTAATACTATCATTTCCTTTTTTTCTTATGATGTCATATGCATTCAAGTATTATTTGCTCAATCTGATTGAGTGTCATTCTTTTTTCTTAGATTAAGTAAAGTAATATGTTTGGTTTTAACATTTAAGCAACATGAATAAGCTAATGTCTAAAAGAAGTTTTGTTCCATATCAAATATCTCTATGAATAACATTAGCACTATCTGCATTTTCTTTTTCCATGAAAGAAAAGAAATATAGATTAAAGTAAAATGCAAATTACATGTGTTACTTCTGTGAGCTCCACTGTCTGGTTTCAGAGAATACTGCATTGGATTGCATTTTGTTTTTAATAGATCAGGTCCAATTAAGTGTGTTATCAAATTATAAAAAGATACCATACCCTGTTTTATGGACACATTCCAAGCAAATGTCTGCAAATAGCCTGTGATTCAATGGTTCTTCAGATAAGTGAAAGCCTAGCATCCGAGGGACAAAGCAAGTAAATAGCTTTTAGAAATCTGTAATCTAATTGTGCAGGATCCTAGCCCCATGATCTCTTGGAGAATTCACTTTTTATTAAATAGTTTATATAAACAACAGTAGTCCAGGCTGACATTGTTTTTCAGATGTACTATTGAAAAGTGCTCAGGTCTGAAAATGTTTATATCAACATTTCTGTTCGAATCCCAGAAGGATATGGCTAGCTGATGAGAGCTAAAAAGCTTGAAATAGCTATACTAGCCTCCCTTTATTTCTTTGTTGGTAAATTTAAATTTAACACAAAATAGTTGTCGTGGAAACAACTGCCTGCAAAGGCTCCTGGATTGGGACTGAAAGGTGAAAGTGGAAGCAGTATGCTGCATCCAGTGGTGGGTTGCTACCGTTACGCAGCGGTTTGGGCAAACCAGTAGCACCGACGATTACCTGGTAGCGAATCTGTTCCTCCCGATGTTCAGATTGGCCCACCCGCCTGCCCGGATTCCTTTTTTACCTTTATCTTCTCAGCTGATTAGCACGGCAGAGTGGATTTCCATGTGAATCAGCTGTATGCTCTACCCAGTAGAAACACGGAAGTGGAAAGTTTTTGCAAACTATGCACATGCACATTTGGTGCGCGTGCACACGAAGCACAAAGTGCATGCAAGTAGCGTGCAATCAGTGAACCAGTAGTAAAACCGGTAGCAACCCACCACTGGCTCCGTCTCATATTTCAGTAGACTGTGTTGCCGTGATAGACCAGTCTCACCAGAAAGACACTTAGTATATATCAACACTTTTTCTTACCTACATGTCTGTGTGTCTGTCTCTCTCTGTGCATTCTTTCTCTGTATACCTATCAGTCTGTTCTATATCTCAGTCTATTCAGTTCCCTAAATTGTATCGGGCTAAGACTGCCAGTAGAATGGACGGAATTGGTAAATTGTCCTGAATGTTCCTTCCTCACTGAAGTTCCCATGCAATGCCATCATAGATCTAATCCAAGAAGTTGGGAGACCCTCCTGAGCAGATTTGAGGGATAAGCTAAGAGAAAAGTAAAGAATACTTCTATTACACTAATGGAAATTTACTCACATGACAGTGGAGGTAAATTCCTTTCTGTTTCTTTCTGCAATTTGCTGCAGGCAACTCATTACTTGACTTGCAATACTCTTGCTTTCTATTTGTGAAGTTCATTCTGGTTTTACAAGTTTGTACCTGTTGCCTTATGACACGGAAAATGCTCACCTGATTTGGCATATGAAAGGAATGAGGGAATCCTTAACATGACATAAATTATTTGGCTTCTCCAACCAGATTTTGTGAGAATAAAAAGTGAATAAAAGCTGGGTAATGGGTAACATGGCTAACTATGCAAAAGAAAAGTCATGTGTTTTTAAAAAGTATAACAATTATATGATACAAAAACTTAATTGTTCTGGCATTCACATCCATTTACTTTATGAACTTTTTAAAACAATATGAAAGACTACAAAAAGTATTTACCAAAGGTAATGGTGAATTGAAATACAACATTAATGCTGCCTTCAACTTTCTAAAATCTATTTTATTTATTATTTAATGATATTACTTTTCAGAACTAATATTAGAAACATACAGCACTGGAGGATTTAAGGGTTTAGACAGGGATATTGGAGTGGGAGGGTAAACCAGCTCTATGTGAAAAAGATTAAACTTCTGGCACAGAATCACAACTTTGGGAAGCAAACTCTTCCATTGATTGATTTTTCTCTCTGTCAGGAAATTTCTCCTTAGTTCCTCAACGAGCTTCCTTTTTTGAAGAGGTTGGTAAAAACTTTCTTTCTGTCTTAATTTTCTGACAACTAAGTATCAGGAATTCAGTGGGATGAATTAACTGTGGAGATTAACTAAAAAAAAAAAGATTGTCCTGTTTTCCCAAAAGAACATCTAAGAAACTTCTTCTGGCCCTGACAATCTCTTTTTTAGAGCCACAAATGGTCAAATAGCGCAAAGGTTTTTAAAAAAATTATATAGAATCATGTGAGTTCTAAATTCAATATATTGGCACCTTATCTGTTGTATTTAATTCATATTAAATCCATATGTTGTATTTAATACTTATTCTGATATTTTATGGAAACGTTTTCCAATACTTTTGTGTATGAATCAACCATATTTAAATATAATATACAGAACATGACGACCTTATTAATAAACAATTATACACTTCATATTTGATATTTCCAGAGTAAGAAACATCTTTCAATCAAAAAAGAATGCTAAGGAAATACGTTGATTTTGTTTAAAGTCATTTTCTTTTTCTTTTTTTTCCATCATCCTCAATTTCTCTTAGTATAATTTTTCAGAAATGTTATTCCTCTACTTTGCTAGGCATGTGTTAATGAATCCTTATACTTAACTTTAAGTGGAAACATTTATATTTACATAGGATCCCTCAGTACATTACTTTTCAATGGGGAAAAGTTCATCTCTATTAAACTTAAATGCATAAACTTCTTGTTTTTGACTATTGAGAACTGGGAGGCTCATCATTACAACAGAATAATGATGACAGCCTTTCTTTGGTTTGAAGACTGTGTGAACTATCAGGCATGAATATTAATCTTAAGGTAGTAAGTCCTGCTTTCAAAAGAAAATCCTGATATTGTGAGTCATGCCAAACTTTTCTGTAACTTATTGTTTAAGTAAGATTTGAGACTTTCGGTATGAGTGTGACTAATGTCTGGTGATGAGAAATTTGGGAGACCCAGAGGTAAGCGTGGGAAGTTATATGCTGGAGCTCTAATAAGTCCTTAAGAGAAGATGGGAATAGAGCTTAAAAGCATAATGGATTTCAGAATACAGTTACAGGTTATGATTTCAAGAAGAATTTTGAAAAACATAAGATAGCTGGGAACTGTCAAGGGCTCATAGGTAGCCATATCAAAATATTAATTTGACAGGTGTGAAAAGATTAATTTTAGAGGTGGAAGATGAAGGCTTGAAAGCTTTTTATACTGCTTTGATAACCAAGGATTACTTCATCCTAACAACAACAACAAAAATGAAAACACAATAACGTGTGAGTTGGTAGATTAGTATCATTAGACCTTGCCCCCTGTTCCACATTGCCTAATAAGCTCAAAATTAGGTAAGTAGATTTCCTGCAGAAAACGAGGAAGCCACCCTTTTAAAAGGTATCCTGTTTCCCCCCCAAAATAAGACATCCCCTGATAATAAGCCCAATTGGGCTTTTGAGTGCATGGCAATAAGGCCATGTGTTTATTTCAGGGTTGAAAAAAAATATAAGACAGGGTCTTATTTTCAGGGAAACATCTTACAACATCTAAGAATGAATTCTGCCCTTCATATATATTAGACTCGGGTGAAACCAGGTCTTTCCTCTTGTTTTTTCAAGTCAATAGCCATATGACTACTGTACTTGTTTGCAAAATGCCTTTCTCTGTCTCACTGACTTCAACCTTTCCAACTAGCATTCCATTTCAGTGAGTTCTATCTTATTTCTCATATGCTTCAGGATATTCTCTATGAAGCTAATGATTTGCTTTATCTAGTTAATCAGATTTCCTGGATAGAGAGAGATAGTGCTGGCTACACTGATTCATATGCTGTAATATCTAGATTGAATATTACTGTATATGTGAACTGCCCTTAAAAAGGAATTCAAATTCAGAAAATGAGTGTTTAAAACTCTGGATGATTCATCTAAATCACAGATAAGTGTTCGGTAGTCCCAGGGCTACTTTTGGCCCTTTTGATAGGTTGTAGAGCCTCTTTGGCCATATCTGCTAGAAAATGAAGGGCCAGGAGTGTCCTGCAACAAGCATCCATAGCTCCTTATATATGTCTGATCCCCCTACAGCAGGGGTCCCTAACCCTGGTCTGCGGCCCAGTGCCAGCATAGCATGTTTGGAACTAGTGGGTTGTAAAAGCAGCACATGAACTTAT
Source organism: Sibynophis collaris (assembly GCA_036250565.1). Classification (NCBI taxonomy): domain Eukaryota; kingdom Metazoa; phylum Chordata; class Lepidosauria; order Squamata; family Sibynophiidae; genus Sibynophis; species Sibynophis collaris. The sequence goes on from JANHFK010004613.1 coordinate 88,731, forward strand.
GCACACAAAACCATCCCCTCTCTCCTGCCCCCCTCATCGCTTCTGCCAGTCCACCAAGCTAGAAAGGTTGGAGACAACTGCTGCACATGTAGTCTTCATTCAAGGTTGACTCAGCCTCCCATCCTTCCGAAGTCGGTAAAATGAGGACCCAGATGGTTGGAGGCAATAGGCTGACTCTGTAAACTGCTTAGAGAGGAATATAAAGCACTGTGAAGTGCTATGTAAGTCTAAGTGCTATTGCTATTCAGCAACCATTCAATGTTAGGATGGCTCTTATGGACTTACAACTCTTCTTTGCAGTTGCAACCATCACAGTGTCCCTGCAGTCACATGATCACAATTTGGCAGCCTCACAGTTATGACATTGCAGAGTCTCACAATCATGGTGTTCATCATTAGCGACCTTCACTGCCATCTTCTGGTGAGCAAAGTCAGTGGGGAGGCTGGCATGGGGTTGCAAATGGCAGTCACAAGAAATCACATTTAATAACCACAAACATCTGCCATCTTAAGCCAGCACGGTCAAGTGATGTTGCGCCTTACAATTGTGTTGCTTAGTGATGGAGCTGCAGATCCCAATTAATGTCTTTAAGTGAGGGCTATATAACTTTTCAGTGATCTCAGCAGTATTCCTAGGGCTGGTTAGAAGTAATAATGGAGATATAGCATTTTATTATTACACTTTTACAGAACACATTTCGCTTCATGCAATACAGGGCTCAAAGATTCTGGGATAATACACTGGTTCCTCTGAAAGGTGCTTCAAGATAGGACTCTTTGCTATTTACTACAGAGACATCTGCTGGCTGCATCTCTCTTTGCATGCATTGAAGGAGATTTAATAATTCCTCCTAAAATAGAGAATAGAACAAAACTCTTCGTTTATGTGGAGGAAATGACACATGAGGCTAATGGAATTGAATTGATTTAGATCTTGGACTCAGCCTTGACTTGAAACAAACAAACAAAAAAGAACATAATATATTGCAAAGAACATATCATAAAAACACAAATCTAGCTTCTGGGAACTGCCATCTTTTTCACATTTCCCTCCTTAATAAAGTAAGGTTTCCAATGCTATTCAGTTAGTGCATTTGGCAACTTGATTGAACATTGACTCATATAATAGCATCCAGATATTTTGTGTTACCTACTTTAATCCCAGTCAGCTCTCTGCTGATAAGATTGTTCAGTATCTTTGTTTTACATGAAACAATTATTATCATCTGTTCTAGTGTTGTTTTCACACAATAATAGTGTGGAGAACTTTTCAACATCACTATGGTTTGAGATCTTATACTTTCCCGCTTTTACTTTGACACTTTTGAGAAGAGTGGATGAAAAGATAAAGTTTTGATCCTGTAGCAAGAAATGTATGTGTCTTTTGGTCGACTCAATACAGAAGAATCCTTATTGAGTTTTCCAATAGGATAATGGGAACACATGTCGTATTGTAAAGGAAAGGACTTCTAATTCATAAGAAGAAGGCAAGGATCTTCTGAAGCCTCACTAGAATTTCTCAGGATAATTTTGACAATCTTCACACCACCTTCTGCCAGTCTATTTGATTATGGATATTTGGGATTTATAATATCTTATCTATAACCTGTGGCAAACATTTTTAAATTCACATCTGCAAATGATAGCCCATTTACTGTTATCACCACTCATAGTATGCCATGTTGAATTAACATGCTTGATATTTGTTTGTATAACAAGTCATCAAGTTGATCTACATCCAAATATTTTGAAAGATAATTCATTATAACAACACAGACATTATAATGTAACATAAACAAGACAATGCCTACCTTTTCACCTGAGGACAAAGAATTATCTGAAGACTTCTGCTGATAAAATAGAATGTTACATCTGACAAACCTGAAGCAAGTAATTCATGCTTCGGTATCAAAACTCATGTCAGACAGTCCAGATTAATTCTGGCATGGCTCTTGGACTTCTCAATGACCTGTGGAATCACCCCAGATGGCTAAATAAAACTGATTAATTTGTAGTTCCCCCGAATCCTCCATTTACTCTTTTTTCAAAAAATAGGGACAACAGTTGGTTTCCTGCAGTTGTCTCCTCCTTCACCTCTTATCTAGGATGTCTCAAACAAAAATATTTAGCCAGACCATCAACAAGCTACAGATGTATTTCTTCTAGAATTCCTCTGTCCCTGAAGACAGACTATAAAAATAATTTAGGTACTCTCTGACTTTTTCCTCTCAATAGTAAGCTTCAGTCCTTCCCCTTCATCCTGTTTTTCATAGTTACCTGATAGAACATGTACCATCTTCTCAGGGAAAACAGCCAAAACAAGCATCAAGGGTTTTTATTATTGCATTTTGTTGCCTTTTAGCATTTTGCTATCTTCCTTTCTTCTTTCCTTTCTTTATTCACAATTTGCTCTTAGTTCCAGCACCGTGTTTTGAGCTTTTAACTGTACAATTCCAGCCTACCTGTCAGTAAAATTAGTGTGACTGGTCCCTCTTACTACCAGCTGAGTGCATTCATTTCTGTTTTTAGGTCAATGTAAGTTCCTTCGTACTCAGTATAACCATTGACTGAACATGCTAAAAAAGGACCATTCATTCCATAGGAATTTTGATAGTTGTTGGTAAGGAATGAAAAAAATATTTTTTAATTTGAAATAATTATGCTAGTCCAAGTAGCATTTATAGGCAGAAGTTTATCTGAAACACATTCAAGTAATTTGGATAACAATTTACTTGCCAGTCAAATCTGCCAGCATTGAGGAAATCAGAAAATATAGATTTAGATCTCAAGGCTCTCATTAATAATCTCCACCCTATGATTCATGCTGAAAGTGTAGCCAGCCAATGGGTATAAAACTGGGATTGTGAATTTTTACAAAGCCTGTTCAAGTATTCTTCAGTACAGTATCTTGAATCTTGTTTTGAAAATGGGTCAACACAAGTTTAAATCTTCAGATGAGTGATCCCTATCTCTCAGCTTTTATGAGACAACAGAAAGAAGACTGCATTGCAAACATCCCCAGTAAGGGGAAATAACTACAGTGCAGCAAACTGGAGCCTAAGCCAGGCCTAAGCACCACATCTAAAGTCATATCCTGAGGACTCAATAGCCACAGTAGATGGCTATGAACTCCCATTTTTATGGATAAACTTTCTGTAGAACTTAAAAGCATTAATAATATCAAATCTTGAAGAGCTTCCTAGGTCTAAAAACATCTGAAAAGTTATAGTAGACAATCATGTTGATTGTCAATAGAAAACTACGACCAAGAAAGCCCCTCCATGGTTAAGCAGACACAAAAACATTTGTTATGGCGCTGAGTGTCTTCCAATAAAAATTGCATGACCAACAATATTGGCTATGTCACTAAAGTGCTTTTCGAAAAGCAGCTGGACTTTCTTGCTTTTTTTTCCCTTGAAAATGTTTAACATGAACTGAAGAAGCTTTTTGGATGAGAAATGAAATGTTTTCAAGGGGGAAAAAAACAAGGAAGGCCAGTTGCCTTTTGAAAAAGTACTTTTGGGACAACAATGACCTGGATGATTGAGAATCTTCATAGACAATGCTATGAGAAATATATTAGTAGTATACTTTTAGCATTGAGCTCAAAACTGAAATTGAGCCAGATAGAATGGAAACAGCAATATTTTTTATTGTACTGAAGAACCAATGGAAGAGGTTCCTTCCATGCTTCGAAAGAAAGAAGAAGGACACAGAATTGACCTGGACTTCAAAAAATCAAACAAGTAGATTCAGTGAAACCATCTAACTTTATAGTCTGAGTGAAATTCTGAGCAAACTTGTAGATGGAAATCTATTTTCCAAGATAGATGCCTAATTTAAGTTTTGGCGCATACAATATTTAAACAATTTTAAAATATAAACAAAAGAGTAGTGGGCATTCAGAAAATTTTTTAAAAGTCTAAAAAGAACCATATAATGCTATTCCAACAAGATTGTGCTATATTTTACTTGTTTTTTGCCTATATTTATGGGAGTAAGCCATTAGCTTGGCATTTTATGACCCTTGGAACTTCCTATAGAGTTAATGCATATACTTCCACAATTTTCATAATATATGAAATATTTATAGGAATTGTGGATTTGTTTGTTCTCCACCTAAATTGATTTTTTTTTAAAAAAAACTTTTTTGCCTTCATATAGTATAGTATACTTTTAGGATAGTTAAGCAACATAATCCCAAAAGAAAATGCAATCAGTGACAAACAAAGGAAAAAAACTTATGTTGAGAGAATTGATGATTTGTGGGATATCAATGCCTGCATATTTCTGACAGCCCAGGCATTCATTCTTTCCTGGAGAAGTTTCCCTGAAAGGATGAAAAATGTTCCTCCTTTTGATTGATCTAATTTTCAGGGCAGGCACATTATTCCAGATGTTTTTTTGGAGCTGCCTGGCTCTTCCATGTGAGAGATACTGTACATGCTTCCTCTCATAACTTTTAATCCCTTCCTTTCTGATCCCAGAGAGGCCAGTGTCTGCCTAGTGCTTCTGAATGGGAACATTTTACATAATAATGATAAAAGAGATCTGTGACCCGGAGCTGATCGCAGAATGCCAACCCTCCCAAAAGAGCCCCAAGCTTGGCCAAGCAAAATTTAAAACCTACCCTTGTCCTTTCTCCCTTACTCATCAGCCCTAAGAAAATATTAAAGCAAAGGAGGTCAAAGCCAGCTACTTTTTTTATTAACATAGATAACTATTAAAGTGGAATTCTTGATGTGGAATTTTAATGTCTAAAGAGAGACACCCACAGGACCAGTTTAATATTCTTTAGAAAAGGAAGGACAGCTAGTCAAATGTTGCATTTTTTAAAAAATTACAAATCATTTTTCTTTCTTTCTTTTTCTTCCATGAGATTTAAGTGAATCTGATGATAATATTAGTGAGTACTCAAGTAGACTATCGTACATATGTTTATAATCAATACTGATATTTCATGGTACAATTTCAATATTAACACCATGTTCAAAAGTAGAGGATGGAAATAGGCTAATCTTTATAGAATGAAAATATTTTGTCTGTGTCATACAACATTATTACCTACATATATTTCTATATTCTAATATGGGAAAGAAGATTATAAATCAGATCTAACTGAAGGAAAGCTTACATTTTAAAAAGTAAGGTCATTATTCTTTATTCAGACATTTCACAGTCAGTTAGTTTAGGATTGTTGTTGCAAACAAGAATTACGTCAAATGAAACGATTGCCCATTGCTGTGTAAAGACTGAAGTGCCTCTTAGAGTTGTTTCCAGACCCATCGTCTTGTATTCCTACCCTTCCCCTGAAATAAAAAAATACTTGGTACTGAATGATTTTTGGAACATGTAAAGACATAATTGCACCTTCAAGTTTGAGAATTGCTGGCTCTCAGCTTTTCACACCAAGACTTACATTCAGCAAGCAAGCACCCTCTCTTTAGTTATAGCCACAATCAAGGTTGATCCAAGCTATTTCGATTGTGGGTGAAGCTATTACCTGACTTAATTGATTGCAATTATTCTGGATTTATAAGAGTCTGAGCTAAGGGAGGCATGAAACTAAGCAGAAAAAAAAAAAAGAATAGACCAGCTATTAGAAAACTAGATTTTCTTCTAAGCAGGCTGGAAAGAAAGAAAAATATTCCAGGAGGAATTAGCTGGCATACAAAGCACCCACTGTTTGTTCTGTCTACTCCCATAGCTTGTTGGCTTCTAAAATCACCCTCTTCATATGGACATCCTCTGACTATGGAAGCCACAATAAATAGAACAAAACTGCAAGGTCTTGATCACAATGTTAATTGTTCGCAAAATGGGATTGCTTCTTGCAAGGTATCAGAGATTGTGCTCTGGAAAGCAAAAGCAATTAACTTTGGCTCTGGTACAGAGCCCAGCACTTTACATGTTGGGTCTCAGGGATTCTTAAATTTTTTTAGAAGCATTGCAACTACACTTAAGTAAAACCAGTGGTGAAATCCAAATTTTTTTACTACCGGTTCTGTGGGCGTGGCTTGGTGGGCATGTTTTGTTGGGTGTGGCAGGAGAATGATACTGCAAAATCCCCATTCCCTCCCACTCCAGGGGAAGGACACTGCAAAATCCCCATTCCCTACCTACTCCTGGGGGA
>JANHFK010004619.1:85531-97573 GCA_036250565.1 Sibynophis collaris
ATGTAGGCGGAACAACCTATAAAGACTCAAGCATTCCTTAAATAAAAAAAATGTTTTAAAAAAAATTAAAAAACCCCTTTCTTTTCTAAAAAAACAACAACAAATAACCAAACGTTTCTGGCTTTAATCCCTAAGAACCATGGCGATTTTTTTGTTGTTAAGGTAAAAAGAAGAGATTAGTTTTATGGGGGTTCTGCCTGTTCTAAGTCTGCAAGAACTTTTGACGGGGTGTTATTGTGGGGGAGGGGGAGCAACCTGGTGCCCCTCCTGATATTTTGGCTGCAGTTGCCCTTGGCCACTATGTCCAGAATGCAGTTACTTCTTTACAGCATGGCAGTTTTAAAGGATGATAAATCTTCGTAGAATTTACTCACCAGGGTTTTTAACACCTTTTTCCTGAAAGGCTATTTATCAGTTTCCAGAGTGTTCCGACTGATTTAAACATGCTGTAGAATTGTGAGAAGGAAAAATGGCCATCCGATGCAACTTACCTGGGCTTGTTTTCTGAGTAAGCATGTATAGGATTTCACAATAAGAGTTTCCGTCCTGGATCTGACTTTAATGCAGCTGTTGCCACCAGGACAATTACAGTCCCAGGGAGTTACAGTCTTCATCTGCTTGGATGGCATTAGGTAGTGAAAGGTTGTGCTTAGGCCATTGCATGGTTAAAACAGCAAAAAAATTCCTTCAAATTAAGCTATATTGGTGTCTGTGTAGTATTTCCTCAGTGACCTTGACTGATCTTGCAAAAGCTAAGCAGAATGCGGTTGGTTAGTATTTGGATGGGGGGCCATCAGGAGATCTTGGGTTAGGCTAACATTTTTTTTAAAAAAATCTGAAATTGCCAAAAATTCCTTATATGGATATAAGGTCACCAGGAGATGCTTTATCTTTATTACATAGTTACGATTTCTTTTAAGAGGTAGCAGTTGCCTTCCCCGCCTTTAGCAATTAACACAGTCTCCTGTTTGGAGTGGAGATTTTACTTTATGGTAAAGCAATGTGATGTTGTTTAGGGTTGCCTGAGGCCAAAATGACAGGACATAGGTGGTAACTTTGGCACATAAATACTGTGATTGAACTTGTATCCTATACAATAATTATAATATTCACATGTAGGAAAGTCACAGCATTTACTTAATGATAACACATGTTTCAGCGTTTTGCACCCTGCAAATGGCCATGTGATAAACATGGTTACTTATTTACTTACTTACTTATTAAATTACCATACTTCCCATCTTGTTTATCAATTACTGCAGAAGCAGTTGGATCTGTTTCCTGGAACTGCACTGAAATTTCAAGAATAGTGAAGGGGATTTAGTCCCTTTATAATGCCCTCCTCCCTTTCTGTTGTTTTTGTTTTAGACTTCACAGGCATGGTGTGGCTAAAATTGGGAAGTTGGGGCATAAATTTCATTAAGCCTATCCTATGTTTCAACCCAGGGACCAAGTGATGCAGATTAAAAAGACCCTAAAGCTGCAATTCCATATCTATTTATTGAGCAACATCTCCACATTAAGGCAATTGGGGCTTGCTACTCTTTGTGATTATACTCTATGAAATATAAACATTTTGAACATGGCCTTCCCAGACCTTGGAAATGCTGCTTTTAGAATTCCCACTTACCTCTTAGAATTCTCCTGAATGCAAATTCTAGGTGTTTTAGTCAGGGCATGATTGTGGAATGCAGGCTTGGACTGGATCAAAAATTACAAGGCACACAGTAGAAAGGGTTAAACAAAACTGTGTGGTGGGCAGAACAAGACTTAAAAAGTTGTTCTGTTAAACACATTGGAAGGGAGAGAATATAGTTTCCTTTTTAATGACCCACTCAAGATTTTAACTTGTATTTCACTTGATAATGTTTTTAGTGGTTTCTTAAATGTTTCCTTCTGCTTGGAAGGCATCCATGTTTCAGTGATCTAAAAAATTACTTTAATCCCATCTGCATTCTTTGGGACTATTATTTCTGAATAAACTTGCATAGGACTGTGCTGCGGCTTATTTCTCCAGTTATAGTGGGGTGCTTGAGGGGAACTGGGGGTGAGAGACTTAATCTATTCCCACAATCCATACCTCTCAAGAAATTAATGCCAATAGAAATGAAAACAACAATAACATAACCACAATAATTCAGCGGTGGGTTGGAATTCTCATGTTTCTATATATAGATTTACTCTGTCCTTTTACTCAAAAGTAAGTCCTTCTTGTCTTCAGTGGATTCTCCTTTCAGGTAAGCTGAGCCAAGATTGCAGCCTTTCTGCTATGCATCTACAGTCAGATACAATACTGTCTGATTCAGTGAGATTTATTCTGAGGTAAATAAGTAGGAACTGTGTCTTTAGATAGAACTAAGCCAAATAGTTTTGCTGTGAGGATTGACTACATGGTAACCCATGAATCAAATTGAATGCAATATAATTGTGTTTCTGTATATGTTTCTTTGGAATAATACTTGAACTCTTCTGTGCAATTACTCCAGCTTAATAATCCTTTTTCTTCCATGGGCCTACTTTGCTTAAGTGATTCATGGATCATTTCAGCTTTGGACTCCCACATATTACACAGCTATTGTATGCTGCTCTGTTCTCTGGCTGCCCAGAATATTCTTCAGGAAAACAAAGAAAGGTGAGTATAGATTCCAGACGATAATAAGCTGTTCGTTAGTGATCGTTCTTTGCAAAACCACAAAGAGATAGTTGCTGAGTTGCTTGAAATTCAAACTGATCACAAGCCCTATTATGTTTGACTTCTTTGTTGTTAAGTACAGAAAATGTACCTTGAAAGAGCAGAGTGCTTCCTATATTTCAAATCTTTATTTTATTGTCTGTCCTCAGTAAAGAAAAACAGGGACATCTTCCAAAATAAAGTATTCTGAGCTGAGTACATTCTAATTCTATTAACATGAAGTTTTTGTTCAACTGATCCATTTCTTGCACATACTCCTACTCTGAAAGCTTATTAACCAAGAGCATACAAAATTATGCATTTCTTTGCCCTTCACAATGCAATATTCACATGTCTTAAATTAAAGAATATTTATTGCCTCAATATATTATTTTGCCGTAGAATAACTGATTGACAGTTGAATAGTGAGCATGGCAAAAATACATCAAATCTGAGGCTCGAGCAGAAAAGAAAACTGACCTCCAATGTTAGCTAGTTTATTAGTTTAAACTTTTCTGATCTGTAGAAATGCATTAAATAAATGAAAGTGGCTTTTACTTCCTTTAAATTTAATAACCTGTAAAATATTCAATCGGAAAGAATCCCACTGAGAATATAGTGAGATACCTGCCTGCTGTTCATAGCTTGGTGATAACTAAATTAGTGTGGGTTTAACATTTGTTCATATGATCACAAATGCAATGCTTATTAGTTATGTGTGAACAGAAACAGTAGATGAAGCCACATATGCCATCTGCATTGCTTTCTGCAAAGTATTTTGGCACAATCACACTATTGGTGCTGTAATCCATATGAAGATCACTGATACATCCAATAGTCACTGAAGGCCTGCATCTTCCGCATGAATTGAATTTCACTCCTTAGTAAGGGTATAATATGTAAACCTTCTAATGCAGGGATGTCAAACTTGCTTTGTCACATTGTCGTCACGTAACGTATTGCAACTCCCCCCCCTTCGCTAAAGCGGGGGGGGGAGCGTGGCCAGCGTGTGATACATCTGGCTGCGAGTTTAACACCCCTGTTAATGGAATAACACCTCTTTCTCCCATTTGAATGATGTCACCTCAGTGATGTCAGCAGGAGACATGCCTTCACCAGAGCCTCTCATAAGAGGAGAAGTAATACCTGAAAAAGACTTCTCCCCCTTTCTTAAATATGTGATGGTTGGCTGTATGAATTAAGCTTCTTGAGTCAAAAGATTAGAATACCTTCCAATCCTGCCTATTTAGCAATTACTTTATCATTCCCTTTGATCCCACTCCATGCTGATCTGCTCAGACTAATCCATTCTGCATTGTTTTAGGGGGTCTTGAAATAAGGAGCATACTTACTACAAAAGATTTGAGTAGCTGTAGCTTTGTGGTAGTTTGTACTTCACATCAACAATGGTTACGTATTGGTTAGGGTTATGTGTTTTCTGCAGAAGCATACCAATTTCTTGGAAGCATTGCGATTGTGGGTTCATTTTTTTAATAGAAAGTGTTGAGTGTGTTAAGCTTCAAAGCTAGATCAATCCTTCAGGACTTCATCTTCATTCCTTTAAAATTTACTTCAGTAGAATTTTATAAAGATCATTGGAAAGGATGTTTGTGTATGCATGTTTTAGAATCTAGGATCCAAATTATATTCCATTTCAAGCACTGATTTCAGATTGACACTATAAATTTGCGTTTGAGTGAGCATTATAGACTTTACAGATGCAAAGAAGGAACGGCTTTGCAGAACAATCAGCATTTAAGCATGTCTGAGTCCTTCTCAGGGCCAAATATTTTGCCATATATTTGCTTCTGGAAACTCTTCAAGTCACTCCTGTAATGAAAATTCCCATTTGCAAATAAGTTATTTTCACACTGGGATAATCATAGGAATAACTTTACAGGTAGTCCTCAATTTATAACAGTTCATTTAGGGTCCGTTCAAAGTTACAACTTGAATGATGACTTATGACCATTTTTCACATTTTACAACTGTTGCAGCACTTCTTGTGATCAAAATCCAGACACTTGGCAACTGACTCATATTCAGTCCTGGGATCATGTGATCACCTTTTGCAACCTTAAAAGCAAAGTCAATAGGGAAGCCGGATTCACTTAACATCTGTGTTACTAACTTAACTTCAGTGGTTCGCTTAACAACTGCTGCAAGAAAGTTCGTAAAATGGGACAAAATGCTCTTCAAACAAATGCTTCACTTAGCAACAGAAAATATGGGCTCAATTGTGGTTGGTAAGTAGAAAACTACCTGTAATTCATTTTGGATTCTTGGTTTATTCTATCTTAGTTATAGGACTGACTTGTAGAAAGGCTCCTGACAACTGAAAATAGCAATATCCATTCTTGCCCATAGTGTAGTCCCATTCAGAAAGAAAAATGCTGAGAATGAGCAATTTAGAGACGCCATTCTCCTTCAGCATATTTGCTATAAATAGCAATACACTTGGCTGAAACTTTGAAATTGAGCCACACTCCAGCTAAAAATATTAGATCAATCTGGTTCCATTGGTTTTTATTATGATATGGTTTTTCAGTAGCACTAAATCGTCTTAAATCCAGGTACCTGGTTTATGTGGGTTTTGCAATAGACTTTCATATGCTTAGAAATTAAACAGCTACTTGAATTCTTAAAGCTTTTCAGGGCTCGGTACTAAAACTAATAAAATGATTGAATATGACAACCCCTTTTTTAATAACTCCCCTAATTTGGACTCCAACAGGTCTCCATCACCAGTCTTTTGACAATCTAGGATGGCAATTTATCAAGAGCTCAATAACAATAATGAACATTTGATTATAATAATTAACAATTAACTGGATGCCATGTACTTTCTTTCAGTTCGGTGGACTGCATATTGTACAGATTTGATTTAACCTGTTATAACTTGATTAGAGAAAACTTGTTCCTTCTGATTGTGCAAACTGCACCTTGTGAATCTTTGCAAAATCCCTTCCAGAATTTGCAATACAGTAAGAAACATACTCATTTTTGATCAAAAGCAATAAAAAAGAAGAGTGCCTTAAAAGAACAGGGATAGACAACTAGGTATCTTGCAAGTGATTTGAACCAACCCCCAAGGCACTCAATTTCGATGGCCAATGGCAAGAGGTTGTGGGAGTTGTAGTATCTAGAGGACGCAGGTTGCCTATGCTTTCCTATGGGGGATGATTGAACAAAAACGCTTTCTGTGAGTAGAAATTTCTCAGAGATCGTATCTACCTCTGGGAAAGTGCATATAAAATAGATTTATTAGGAGAAGTGCACACGAAACAGCACAAGGTATATTAATGTTCATGCTGTCTTTTGTTTTAATTGGGTTCAATTGGAACAGACTGAAATCAATGTATAATCAAGAAAACGATATTCAGAGTGAAATAGGTTTCTTAATTCCTAATGGTGATAGTTCATCCCCCTTTTAATGTCCTGTTCCTGTGTGAGTGTGTCTTAAGAAATAGAACTTAGATGTGACACAGTGTTCTACCAATCTGTGTAATCCTTCTTTCCAGCTCGGCCCCCCAACCTGTGGTCAGAATAGGATGCATATAAGGGAGGGCAATATAAATCTTCCAAAGGCATCGATGATCACCCCCAAAATAGCCTTGCTGCTATTATCTCCAATGTAGGCAGTAAATTGTAGTTGCTGTTTTCTTTCTAAACTACTGATTATGCAGACCTTATCTCTTTCACTCTTGATTATTTGCACAAGGTAGTGGATTACTCAGGAGAGGAAGAAATTAATTAATCATTATCCTGATCCAGCCAAGTGCAGTGAAGCACATTAAATTCTGGTGATTTCACCAGCCGAGTTGCATAAGGGCTTAAAAGTTTCCCACTGAACAGTAAGCTTTTAATCTGAAATCCTTTACTCTGTGTAATAGCGCCTCATTGCCACCAGAAAGACTAGTTCTGTATACATGGGATTGCAAAAGAAGCTGTACACTTCTGGCTGCAACATACTTTAGGATTTTTAGTTAATTACTTTTTCTTGATTTTCTATTTTCAGGACATTTTTAAAAAGTTATTAATTTCTCCACATAATATCAATTGATTTCTTATTATGGCAGTTCATCTTCCCTTGGTTTTTCCTATTCTAAGCATTGTTGCAATATCTTTGCAGAGCTTTCCAAACATTGCTCAATCATAATTTGCTTTTATAAAACATATCAGTTTAATTTTAAGGCAAGCAGCATTAAAATGATCTTTTCCCCAAGACATCCAAAGAGTGTTTCTAAATTTAGCCTGTTAAACAATAGTTATTAAACCAAATTTTCTTTTCCATTCCTTTTTAATTTCCTGTTAGGATGTCTGTCAGGTTGGGCCAGAAAATAAAATATGTGATGATAAAAACTAGTCTCTGACTTCATGGAATCAGAAACATTATGGCAGACTTATAAAGTAATAATAGGTGGATGGGGCTAGGCTTCAAAAATAATTCCAAAAAGTTGCCCTGGACCATACAAAACAGTGAAGAGAACCCTTGACTGTAGTTCTTTACAAAGTACCTCTGTCTTTTTCATTCAGCAGCTGCCATTCAATCTGGAGAGAAGAGCTATTCCACAATCTTGCTGATATTTTTTCCCTCCTGTTCATTTGTCATTTACCGATGCTGCTTGAGGGCTAAACATGCTGTTATTGGCTTAATCAACTTTCACCAGCATACTTCATCATCTAACAACTGACTTGCATTATAAGCATCATGGGGCTTGTATGATTGGGCATTAGCACATTGGGTGCAACAGCTACCCTACTTTGTGGACCACAGTTTATTATAGCAGGCATTGGGTGACACCAGCAATTATGATTTGTTCAAAAGCCACATGTAAATCTCTGTAGCACTGCACTTCCTTGTAAATGCCTGGTTGTAATGGATTTATAAGCTTGTAAAGTTCAACATCATGGTGGGTCCCACCACATTTCGGATTGTTGGGATTTTTTAAACCTAAAATGGCTTCACAAATTGTAATACTTGCCTCTTCTGTTTGTTTTTATTAATTTTGGAGTTATTCTACTTACAGTAGATATTATTATATTGATCTATTCTTGAAAAAAAAATCTGTGAAGGGCTAACACTGTAAGATTTAAATATGAGATCAAATCAACATCATCAAGTCCTGTGCAGGGCACATTGGACAGCAAATATTTTCCAACAGTTTCATTCACAGCATCTTCGGCATCCGAAGGGACATTAATGATCTTAAAATCTTCCTTAAGTGTTTTGCGCCAAGTTTTCCAAGGCTAGCCTTGTTTCTTCTTTCCTCCAGGAGGTTTCCAATATAGTGCAATTTTGGGATGCTGGTCTTTAGGCATATGTAATATATGGCCAACAAACCACATTCGACATTCATTCCTAGTTCTCGATAGGTATTCTAAATCTGATCGTTGTAGGACCTCTTCATTAGTGAGGTGGTCACAATATGAAGACATGGAGGAGTCTTCCCAAGCAGCATTGTTAGAAAACATCTAACCATTTAATCATTCTTGGTTGTACACTTCCATTGGCATAACAACAGTTGGTATAACAACACTCTTGAAGAGTTTTTATCTATAAATAAAGAGTATTCATCTATATCTGTGGTAATACTTATGGCTGCCCTAGATCAAATTAGGTGTATGCATTGAAACACATCCACTGCCATTCCAATTTGATAGTTAATGTCCTTATCTGTACCTCCATTGATAGACATGATGCTGCCAAGATAAGTAAATTGTTGGATTTATTCGAGAGTCTGACCATGGATTGTTATAGGCATATTATCCTGAGCACTTCCAACGTGCATGAACTTGGTCTTCTCAAAATTTATACTTAAGCCAACCTTGTTGGCCTCATTATCTAAACTGGTGATCATTTCTTGCAAGCACCCCTTTGTTTCACCAAGCAGTGTGATAACATCTGCAAAATATAAAACTGTTAGACGGGCTGTTGCCCATGGAATGCTTAAAACTAGGGTTATCCATAGCTCTCTGCATAACAGAGTCCATGGAGAGGAACAATAAGAATGGTGATAGTATACATCCCTGTCTTCTTCCTGTATTGATGTTAAAGAAGGCTATGTGGTCATATGGGTTCTCAAAATCTCCACACAATTTGTGCAAGCAAAGTGTAGGGATGAGAGTTATTTTCCTTTATTTCTGCAAAAGGAGAGCTGCTCTAACCACTTTTGAGGAGTGATGGGAAATTAACTGGTGCGTTACTGCCATTATGGCAGTCCAAGTGCTTTTTTTTTAATGTCTTACAATGCCAAGTGGACTTTGAAAAGCAAAATTGTAAGAGTATTGATGCTTTTGAAATGGAAGATTCCTAAGTATACTATAGACAGCTATGATTTCTCGATTTTCTGTTTGAAAAGGAATAAGTGAACTATGTCCTTGATGGGGAAGAAGTGGGAAAAAGTATGTTTGTGCCTGCTGTAAGAAAAATCAGAAGTTGCTTCTGTAAACTTTTTAAATATTTCATTTCTTTTCTACTGTACTTTTTCTTCTTTTTCTTATGTTCATTTTCTATATTTTCCCATATTTATCTCTTATCTAAAAATAATTCTAATGAAAATCGTACTTAAAAAATAATACTGTTGACAGGCAACAAGATAAACCAATGGAGCATTGGACAAATCAATCCAGAGTTCTCACTCAAGACATAAGTGACCAGCTTCAAATTGTCCATTTTTGGCCACATTGTGTGCAGACCCAGCTCTCTGGAAATGTCTATAATCCTGGGAAAGGTGGAAGGAATGAGAAGAAGATGAGCAAGATGAATGGACTTAACTCTAGTGACAATTGATGCACTGTTGGAAGCAGTGAAAAACCAGGTTGGGTACAGATCGCCCTGGGAAAAAAAATCTGTCTACATGATTAGTAAAAGTTGATGCTGATCTGATGGGATCTAATCCATCAACAATGCAAAGGGCATCCTTAAACATTATTAAGTCAGTGTAGAAAAGTGATAACAGGCACCTTAACCAGAAAAAGAAACTGGAGAATATTCAAAAGAAAAACATACAAAGTGAGGTTAATAACTCTGGAAAAATTTGTGAAATTTCAATTGAACCCTAAGAAAAAGAATGTAGTAGGTAGGTTGCAGGACTGGTGGATTAGTTTAGATGTATTATTTTCTTGTCCTTTGGTTGGCCTCAGAATAAAATGGGGTTACTTTCTCCCTTTTCTCATCTTTAATGCATAAGAAATTTCACTGAGAATGAAGATTACATCAGATGCTCAATCAGTTAGCAACTTCAATCCCAAAAATTAAAAAGAGGGTGGTGGTGGGGGAGAACCTTCATTGCTCTCTCTTTATTCCCAATGGCTTGGAAAGATGGCATGCAGGGAGAAATGAGGCCTTTTCAATTAATCATTTTATTTCTCAAAGAAGATGTACAAGGAGATGCTACTCTACTTGCTCCTTTATGTAAAAGATGGAAAATCCTTTGCCAAAGGATTTTCTCTGCTTCTTTTTCTTTCTGTTAGGAAAATGTAAATAGGAGAATAGAAAGGTGTAAGATGTATTTTGTATTTGGGTGTGTGGAAGCTTTGCTTGACTGCTCTTTAGAAGGCTGACTGCTCTTTAGAAGGCCAGATCCTGAAGATGAAACTCAAATACTTTGGCCACCTAATAAGAAGGAAGGACTCGCTGGAGAAGAGCCTAATGCTGGGAAAGATTGAGGGCAAAAGAAGAAGGGGACGACAGAGAATGAGATGGCTGGATGAAGTCACTGAAGCAGTAGGCGTGAGATTAAATGGACTCCAGAGGATAGTAGAGGACAGGAAGACCTGGAGGAATGCTGTCCATGGGGTCACAATGGGTCGGACACAACTTCGCAACTAACAACAACAAAATAGAAATAAAACAAATGCATAAAATTAATATTGAATAGAAATGATTTCAACCTATTGGTTTGGCCCTCCACAACAATCCCAGTTTCTCATGTAGCCCCTTGGGGAAAGTAATTGCCCACCCCAAGGAACTTCCAGAGAAGAAATGATGAACTGAAGTAGACTCAATGACTGCAGTGGGATGAAGAGTCAACAAGGACTTTTTGGAATCCCTTTCTGATCAAGGAGAGGACTTGGGATCGCTCACAATTCCAAGTGCTCCAGGCAGTTGCTGCTTGTGAGGAGACCACAAGATAGTAGTCTCTGGCTGGATTAGAGGTCTGGGAGATGAAGGAATGCCATTTGTTCCACTCATAGTTGGAGCTTTTAAGGATCCAAGCTTCACCTACTTCCTTTTCTAACCACTTTTGGAAATTGCTTCTTAATTGCTTTTTGGATATTAAGACTCTTTTGCCAGATCAAAGAACCAGGAATAACACGAGTTACTTCAGAATAGTTTTCTATACTGTGTTCACCAGTTGACAGAATCTTGCCAGATTAAAGCACTTATCTGCATAACTACTATATGAATAAATACCCTATGAATTGCCTTTTTGCTACATACCAAAGATTCCAAGCTATATTGACTCTTTGCTTCTTGGGAAAGAAGACCCCCCCCCTCCCTCCTGTGACTCTGAACTATATTCTGCCAGATTTTTGGATTAGTAAACATTTACAATACCAGATATGTCTCCTTTAATCCAATGACTACTTGTTGTGAGCTCCTGGATGACTTGGTACAGTGACTACTCATTGCTGGCTTCTGGATAACTTGTGACAATGGTTATTCAATGTTGGCTTAATGTATTATAAAAGACCATTATGTGAGAATCAGAATACAATGTATGCAGAATAGAAAGTTAATAAATTTCTGTTCTTGGCAGGGTTTTTGGCAGGGTTTAAGCAAAATTCTCTGAAAGGCAACACAAATTTCTCTACCTTTTCACATGGTGAGAAAATTTTAGCACTGAGCCCTCAGGTTGAAGCAACCATGAGTGGGCAGGGAAAAAGGGAAGAAGAGGCTTATGGAATTTCTTTCTTGCTCTGGTGGAGTCTGAGTCCTTCCATTATTCTATTTCTTGTCCCTCCCATTCAGAATGTAGCTCTACTTTTCCTATTCAGAAAATCTTCCTATTCTAGGCATATTGAATGTGGACTGTAGCCATCTAGATGGCAGCAAAAAGTTTTGGGATACCATTTTGCTACCATCTAATGATAGTTCCAGTTTTGCAGATTAGACACAGAGTGCCTATTGCCTCTCCTTTTGTTCTTTCACAAGTAGGAAGGAGATATTCTTAAGATGTAATATGTATTGTGTGTAGATACATATACTTTCTGTGTGCTTACATATCTTACTGTCCTCTAGTGGACATCTAAAATGTTTGCAGCTTAGATATGATAGTCCTGTCTTGCATGATGAAAATGTGGGCAAGGAAAAGCTAGAACCTGGTGTAGAGAATAAGGAAGATGGTCTTGATGGAGATACATGA
>JANHFK010004619.1:97673-111158 GCA_036250565.1 Sibynophis collaris
ATTTCCACTACCAGTTTTCTGAACTGCTCAAAATTTCCGCTACCAGTTCTCCAGAACCTGTCAGAACCTGCTGGATTTCCCGCCTGCTTCCATCCTGGGTAAAATGAGAATCCAGATTGTTGGGGGCAATATGCTGATTCTTTAAACCATTTAGAGAGGACTGTGAAGCACTGCAAAGCGGTATATAAATTTAAGTGCTATTACTATCAGAGTTTGGAAACAGGCCTTCCTTGAGACCTGACCTTGAAGATGTTGTTGCTGAGAATGTCCTTCAGTACTGGAGCCCAGAAAGTCAACCTTGTTGATGTCTATGGAATGCTATGAAAGAAAGATCTTTCAAGGATCCAAAAGCCCAATGGATTGATCTGCTGAGCCAGAAAACCTCCATCTCTGATATAATATATATAATGATATATTGATATATCTGATATAATATAAACATATTTTATATAATTATGCATTATATAAATGCATGAATAAGAATGCCTTTTTCTTCATGAGGAAACTACCATGAAACCTTACCAATACGAAAATACAGAAAGAAAATTCTAACTCAATAGAGTTGCTATTGCTTCTTCTATATTTTGTTTGCTTTGTTACAGTAATGTTGCCTTTAATGGTTGCACAAAAAAGTAACTTTCAAGGTTTTCCCAGTTTCAAATGTCAATCAGTGTTTTAATACTAGAATCACGCCAGGTAGAAAACAGGAAGCATAATGTTCACATTTAAACATAATAATTCAGCTTTGTATCTTCCTATACATATTTGAAGAGTTATATTTTAGTTCTAATCACTATTTTATTGTTTTAGTAAAGTTTCAGTGGTATGTGTTGTTTCTTTTGAATTTGTTGGTTGACATTCTTTTTCTTTTTGTTTTTATACACTGCCCAGAGTCACATTTTGATTTATTTATTGTATTGGTTAGCTGTCGAACTCCAATTAAAATTTCACTGCAAACTCATTTAAGTGACACTTCTTAATTTCTACATCAGCTCTCCACCAATTATTTCCTTTCTGAATTTGATGTTACAGTTTGTAACTACATAACACTGAAAACAATGGCACATATATTTATTATTCAATTAGGTTTACTTTTTCTTCAGGAGTTCAGGGCAGCCTTTGTGATGAATATCATAAATTCTAACTTCCCCCACTCCCAAATCTTAAACAATGATGGAGAATGGCTTAAAGGTGGTTGGGCCAAAGTCTTCTATGGCTGAAAATGGACTTGAATCTGGCTTCTGTAGTTTTACTCCAACACCTTAACTTTTACATTGTAATGGTATAATCATTACATTTCAGAAAAATGAGGGCAAAAATGCATTTCAAGAGGTAAAGTATAGAATGTGTATCAATTCCCAAAATACATATATTAGAGAAAATTGAACAACGTTTACTATTAAAAAAAATAACAAGTACGGTATATTGTATTTGTATTAATGCTTGTTTTTCTTTATAAAGATAATGTGGAGCTAGACTGTAACTTGGGCAAGTAGGAAACTAAGTTAAATAGTATTTGACAGATTTTTCTTGCCCCTGGGTATAACCTCCAGGCCAACCTACATCTGATGATAATTTGCATGTCTTATTCCCCCTAGGGGTTTCTGGGGTGCTGCTTTTAAAAGGAATTTTTGCAATGAAAATATATCATTCCAGTAAGATGGATGGTGTAGAAATGTGGAAAATAAACAAACAGAGCCAGTGGGATAAAGAGCCAGCACTTGGCCCTTTTCCTTATTCATACATATATATATTGGGTTGGTCCACAAGAGCCACTGAGTCTTCTTTTTGCTACTCCTAAAGGTATCTTCAACTCACACTTGCTGAAAAACAGTGAGAAATTGTCTTGCTTTGTTGTGGCACATGAAAGCTGTAGGGTAAGCCATAAAATATTTAAGAATATTTTAAAATATTCTTTTTAAAAAATATTCCTGAACTTCTCAAAGTCCCCTGCGTACTGTGACATCTCCTGTAACTGTGGCGTCTGTGAGCAGAAGGAGTTCTAATTTATCAAAATGATAGATGGAGCATTGCAATACTATCCCTCCATTTTCTGAACCTACATCTATATTACAGACATGTTGGAAAGATACTCCATCCACCATTTTACTGGTTCTGAGCCCTACTCTCCATATGGACAATGCTGCTTAGTTTCACCACCATATATTCTTCCCCAAATGTTACATGCTACCTTCAATCAACAAAAAAACTGTCATTCTGGATTGAAAGATTCATAGCAATGGCATTTATATACCACTTCATAGTGCTTTTACAGTCCTCTCTAAGCAGTTACAGAGATATTGCCCCAAACAATCTGGCTCCTCATTTTACCGACCTTGCAAGGATGGAAGGCTGAATCAACCTTGAGCCGATGAGATTTGAACTGCTGAACTGCTTTATTCCTATATGAGAAAAAGGTAGTATGTCCTTCCTTCCAGTGGTGAAATCCAATTTTTTTTACTACCGGTTCTGTGGTCATGGCTTGGTGGGTGTGGCTTGGTGGGCATGGCTTGGTGGGCATGGCAGGGGAAGGATACTGCAAAATCTCTATTCCCTCCCCACTCTGGGGCCAGCCAGAGGTGGTATTTGCCGGTTCTCCGAACTGGTCAAAATTTCCGCTACCAGTTCTCCAGAACCTGTCGGAACCTGCTGGATTTCACCCCTGCAAGAGATGATGGGATAGTTATTCCTTGGTATCAATTCTCATCCCACGAGACTCTCTGCTACCTTCCCTTCTTTTTGTTTTCTTTTTATTTGAATTAGAAACAGAGCTGCAACCACCCTCCCTTTTTATTTTCTGAGAACTTCCAAGGAGCCCAGAGGTATTATAAGAAATATAGAGGCATTGCCAGCTTCTGACTTATTACGGTATTTGTATTTGAAACTTAAAAAGCCAGGAGGACCAAGGGAGCTGGCAGGCAAGCACCAAGTGAAGTGTCAAGAGGTACACTTGGATCCATAAGAAGTCAGCTTCAAATTGTTCTTGCATGGAAGAATAAACTGAAAGAAGGGCTATTACAATTACATGAATTATTTTATGGTAATAATACAACACACTCATTAACGAAAGCTGTGCAACCTGTTTTGCAGAGAAGCTGCTCTCTGGTTGTTGTTTTGTAACAGGAGTAATCTTAACACAGCAGACTTCTTTCCCAGCTTTGCCAAAGAACTCAATATTCAGAAATTACTGATGGAGTAATTTCCATGAGTCTTCTTGTAAAATGACCCAGATAAAAGTGACGGAACAGGCTTCCAAATTCACCAGTCCTACATTGGGCTGCTTTTGAAGAAGTTACATACTGGTAATTTTGATTAGTGTTATGCACTTTGGGTTCTATATTGCTTCTTATTTCACATTGTTTTCATAGGATTGCATATGTTTTAAATTGCCACAGAGGTGGCTACTTTGTGTGTAGTTCATGCTATATCAAACAAACAGCCCCGATTGTCCTCAGGGAAATATTCTTGGGAAACCAACATTGTTTTTCAAATAATGATAGACACAAAAGCAGACTGGCAGCCAGTACAGCAGCTGTATTGCACTGGGATGACGCTGCTAAATCTCCATCTGCTAGTCTAACAGTCCAGGAAAACCCCTCAAGTCATAGACCTGACTGTGGGATGTGGGATACTTTCTAGTCAAACTTGAAACCATAATCATGCCAGTTCAAACACCAAAATAAGCATCACGTAGATGAAGCATTGCCACCCACCTGGTATTTAGCTCCAGCTGCACGGCCTGGTTCCTAACAGGCCATGGACCAATACTGATTCACAGTCTAGGGGTTGGGGACCCCTGGCCTAGAAGGATACCATAATGAATGGTACTAAACCCTGATAAGAGAACTAATAGCATCATAATATTATTGGCAGCCCTTCATGACACCGGCAGAAAGTGACAAAAATGCTACTGTTTTCTGTTGGCAACTTGTTTTCCTTGTCCATATTTTACTCACACGTGTGTACAAAAATATTGCAGAGATCGATAATTCTTATTCTTACATAATGCTAATGCTTACACTTCTTATCAGAGAGAACTAAAGACGTTTAGTTGAGAGATTCTGCTACACAAACTCAGTGAATGAAAGCTGCTCAGTGTCTTACGGTGGGATACAGTTTTATAGAAACTGCAAGGAAATTTTACAATGGATTCTGTTCATTACATATCACACTTAATCACACATGCTAAGAAGATCCATCTGTAGGTTTCTGGTGTGCCTCATTTGGTAGATTGCTTCATTGTTTGAGTGTCAATCTGAATGTAGCTCCAGTGGAAAATGTGTTCAATCACTACATTACTTTGAGATTCACACTGTCCTGCATTTTCAAATCTACAGCCACACTTTTGTATAAATGCTCAGGTATCTATCTTGATTATATTTAATCTGAATGTATTCCTAGAAGTTAAAGAAATCTCTAGCTAATGACTTTAAATTAAAATAGTGGATGCTGTCTCATGTCCAAACTTTAGTCCATCTGTACTGATATTACTAATACTGATTGGCAGTAGTTATCCCGATTTTAGGTAGTTTTCTAACCTTATCTAAAGATTGGAACCCCATGCATACAAACTAAGAGGGTCTTCTGCCAACCCTCCCAGAGACTAGTTGGAAATACAGTGACTCCTACTTGGTATATCTGACAAACGAGCTTACAAATTACTTATCTCTTTGACAAACGAGCTTACAAATTAAGTTTTTCTCACACTATTCCACCACAAATCAATATTCCACAATATTTCACATGAGCCACTATTGTCTTATTGATGCTACCAAGAGTTTGATTTTAACTAGGGTCTGCTTTTATAATGTAGCAAATGTGAATATAAAAGATATATGATTACTGTATATTGATTTCAACAAATTTGAAAGGTAGGACTGGCAGAGCCAGGGGGAAGGGTTAAAAGGGGGATCAGCCTAGAATCTCTATGTAGCTACAGATGAACAAAGATGAACCCTCCTTTGACTGATGTAGACCTTTACCTAACTCCCAAGTGCTGACCATTAATTGAGAATATTCCTGTACATAGACTTTTAGCACTAAATCAGTTAAATTGAACCTTCACAAGTGGATTCATCTCTCATGCCCAATAGTTTCTTCATAATCATTGAATCTTTTAAGGCAGCAAAATATTTTTTTTAAAGTTGGACCTGGAAGAGAGAAGATCGCAGACTATACGATATTGGGTTATTAGTGGTGCTGTTAGGATTGGATAGTGGGACCCAACCATTCTTGAGCCAATAACAAACAAGAAAATAAGGGGGCTGACATAGATTGTCACAATCCCATTTCCCACTTTATTTTAAAGCATTTAATGATTAGGGGTGGTCAATTTGTGTTATGTAATATTTGTCAAGCTTTCTTAAAACTATTTTTTCATTCTACAATAATTGTTCCCAACTAAGACACAAAATGCAGAATCTCCTAATTGCATTGCTGAAAGTATTAGGGTTTGGGAACAATGAGAGGTACGTTCCTGAAAGACTTTTAAGGGTAAAATGGGGAATATTTTGCATCAGAAATTGGAAAAAAAAATATCCAGCTATACTGACAAAATGATTTAGGAAAAGAAGATAGTTATGAAGATTCAAATAAGCAGGAACATGACTGTAGAAGTAGTACTTAGCTGACAATAACCATGTCATATGTCTTAACTATTTGGAATTATAATGTTGATTCTCAACCCTACCTCATTTCAATTTTAAATACCCTCTTCATTTTAGTTTGATTCTCAATAACCTTCATGGTGATACCAGATTGTGACTTTACAGTAAATACTGCTGGAATAATGCATCAAATATCTTGGACCAATGCAATTTTATAAGTTGAAGTATTTCATTTCCCCCCCTGTAATCATAAGTGTTGAGCCATTATTACTGAGGTTAACATTGATTCCAGAGATTAGTGAAGGTTCAACCAAGAGACAGAATACATTCTCTCCCCATGACTAGCAAATTGTAATAGTTAATACTTTTAAAAGTATTAATTAAACTATCTTTTCTCCTCTGAATTGTCCTTGGTTGGAAATACCCTTACTACAACAATATCTGTTGAAAATGCACTTGTAGAAGAGGATGGATTAGCATTTTCTCCTATATTATTATGGTTGGCCATACTGTCAGCCACAGCTACATTTTGACTTCTTAATGGGAACTCATTAAGAAGGAGGTGGTTCTTACATATGAGAGCAAGCTGTTTTATAAGAAGGGTGAAAAAGGCCCCCTATGGTATTTCTGTAGATAGAACTCTTTTGGAGATGAGATCATCAGCAGGAACTCTCCCCCAGATCTTATTGAATTGGCAGTCTCTGAGATAACCAGGCCCTGAGCCATGCAGGGTTTTAAAGGTGATAATCAGCATCTTGAATTATACCCAGAAGCAGACTGACAGCCACTAGAGCTTTCGTAGGAGAGAAGTTATGTGGGCAGCTACTGTAACTGACCCATTGTTAGCTGGGTCAGTACATGTAGAACCAATTTACATTGCCAGAGGGCTTGAGCGATCACACACAACTTATATATTTGTGACTAACAATGTTCTTGGCTGTATTGGAAACAGCAATGTATCACAAACATGTTAAATCTCTTTTTGTCTCAACATTGAGGCTACCACACTCAAGGTATTGTGTATGATTCTGGGCACCACATTTCCAGAAAGATATGGCCAGGTTAGAGAAGGTTCAGAAGGGCAATAAAGATGATACAAAAACGTAAGGAAATTCCTCCTGAGGTTAGGTTGAAGGACCATTGGCTATTCTCAGTATGAACTGAAGAAAACTTCAGAAACATGATAGCCGTGTTTAAACTCATACAGGGATCTACAGACAACATAGTCAAGAACCATTTTCCATGGTCAAAAAGAAAAAGGATGGCAAATAAGTGGTATAAGTGGAGCTACCTAAATTTCATTTGAATGCAAGGAGAAAGGGCCCAATAGAAATATCTATATCAAACTAGAACAACCTACCTGTGAGGAGGTTGCATGTTCTCCATTTTTGACAGTTTTTTAAGAACAGTCTGGACAGTCTCCTCTGTGGGTGGGTTAGTTTATTTTTCTGCACAGAGATTATTTTTCTAATCTTTCCAGGTTCTTCTGATTTAAAGAATATATTCTGCAAATATATGCAGATATTGACTGCATATAACAAACCAATTATATGACATTTTTCCTTCCTTCCTTCCTTCCTTCCTTCCTTCCTTCCTTCCTTCCTTCCTTCCTTCCTTCCTTCCTTCCTTCCTTCCTTTTCTCACAAAATGTACTTTTGCTTTTGTGTGAATCTAACCTAAAGCACTAAGATGCATTAAAAATTTCCTAATTGTACAGGAATACTGCTATTTATTTCAAGGCTTTTACTCATTCAGTTATGTAACAATCGGACACAATGATTTAACTATGAAGGCTTTTTTGATGCCTTCTGAAAAAAAATGTGCAATCCCAATCATGAAGCAACCTAGCAAACTTAAATTAGGGAGCCCATTTGTGTTTTCACAAAGTTAAGTTTGATTGACATCACTGAGGTTTTCTCCCAGCATTGCAGCCTTTCTCTGTGTTAGGTCACAGTCTTCACAGGCTGTCTTCAAGGCCTGTAAAAAGTTGCCTTTTCCTGAGTTAATGATGTGTAGAAGAATGAGTTGTTCCAAATCCCTATTTTTCTGTAAAGAGAATTAACAGAAGAAAAATTACTGGAATTCAACCCCAGGATTTTGCAGCATCTTTGTATAACAGCTGTCTGATGGCCAAGGACTCAATTATTTTCTCTGTTTCAAAGCAGCAGATCGTTAAGCGGGAAGAAACACATTGCCAAGGAACATTTCTTCCATGCGGAGTAATACAGGTTCCCTTGACTGGTTCTCCTTTGAGCCCATTGTGAAATTGGATGGTGACCTCTCCCATGTTCCTCCGGGCAACTCTGCAAAAACTTACTGGCATCAAGCAATTGGGGCTTCATTCCTTAGGAAATCTGACCATACATCTTCCTTAGGAAGGCTCTAAAGGCCATGATCCATGATCTGCATTCAGCTAAAAGGATGCAGCAAAGAAACCTGGCCACCCAGCAATGCTCATGGATGTCCTTATTAATTTCTGACTGTATTTCTGCTAAAGGGTAATTCTAAAATATATTCTATAATAGCGCAATGCACATGTTACACATTGGGGTAACCTAGAGGGAGGGCTCCATTATTGGCATAAATTGTGTATGCAATTTTATCCTTATTTGCTATCTCAAATGTGCACTACATTTTCACTTAAAAATTACCATATAAATGGTCACTTAGAACAATAAGCTGCTATTGCCAATAGAAAGGGGGGAAATTGCATCAACTAACCAAGTTGTCACAATATGGCTGAGGCAATCAGCAGCAGTTATTATCCTTCACACTGCCTACTTAGCAACAGCTGTTGTTTAATAACAAACCACTCTAGAGCAATACAGTAACAGCTCTGAAATTTTTCACAGCATAAGCGCAGGATACCAGTTTATTAAAATTACCCTATTATTGTACCACAAATCTTTTCCTTGTTGCTGGGTTCAGGGGCTGTTACCTGGTCGATTCACTCCAAAGGCTGGAATTACTCTAGCACAAGCTGTGACAACTTTATTCTGACTCTTCCCCAGATCAGTAAGAGCTTAAATATGGTTCATGATGGGGCCAGGAGGTAGATTTAGATATACTAGGCACCATGGAACACTTTTTTTTTTTTGTGGATAAGTTGAACCCAAACAAAATTGTTGCTCTCTACCCAACCCAAAAGCAACATGTCTTATCAGATGACAGCATCAGAAACCGATCTTCAGATGAAGGCATTGGACACTGGGCAGCATGTAGCTCAGAAGGGCAGAGCTGTTCAGAAATTTGCATAAGGACTAGCGCCAAAAGTTGAATGGACATGACAGGAGAGGAAAGAGCTGGTGCCAGCAGTGAGTTTTTCTGTGTTAATGCTAGGAGTCTCTTTGGCGTTTCACATTTTTATTAGTTTATCGAAATATAAAATATACAGTACATTCCCACAATGGACGAAGGGCTGCAAAAGCTGATGGAGTTAGCAAAGATGTCTATATCGACTGCTTTGATTAAAGATAAGAATACAATAAACATTGTTTCTACTTGGAAACTGTTTTTGGGCTTTGGGCTTGAAGTAGGGAAAAAATGGAACTTTGATTTTAGGTTTTGCTGATTAGAGAGTGGGACAGCTTGCCATCAGTAGTTGTAGGTGCTTCATCACTGGAGGTTTTTAAGAAAAGACTGGACAGCCATTTGTCTGAAAGGGTATAGAGTCTCCTGCTTGAGCAGGGGGTTGGACTAGAAGACATCCAAGGTCCCTTCCAGCTCTATTCTGATTGAATGATTGGTTGATTGATTCATTTTAGATATGGCTAGTATACATTATTATGTAAAAGTAAAAAGTTGAGGTTGTAGGTTATTATCTTATATAGTGCGCCAAAAAGAATCAGAAGTCAATACTTTCCCCTTACTTTCCCCCTTTCCCCTGCACTTTTTCTTCTTTCCCTTCCCCTCCCCTATTTTCCCATTATTTTCATTTATTTTTTCAATGCTAGAAGTCTCTTGGGAATAATGGAAGAATTAGAGCCCTTGGTTACAAACAAGAACATAGATGCTGTAATAGAAACTTGATGGCGTGGAGAAAATTGGTAAAATATTAAGTTTTCTGGATACAACTTTATACAAATGGCAGGGAAGAGCACAAAGGAATAAGTGTTGCTCAAGGCCAAGGAGGATAAAAACACAGCACACTAGCAAAGATGAGACTACCAGAGTGCTATGAGTGGCATCATCTGACCCCAAATGTGAATTAGTTTTAGGGCAAGGTTATTCCTCATCTGAACAAAAAGGCAAGAGTAATCTTGTGATGTTAGAAATTAGGGAAGCTTGCAAAGGCAACATTGTTATAATAACAGGGAATTTTAATTCCCGTTACTATAGGCTGAATACACTCGTGCCTAAGTCATGATGAAGAACTACCTTTCAAAACCTCTTCTGTGGCTGTGCCCAGTGGTGGGATTCAAATTTTTTTACTACTGGTTCTGTGGGCGTGGCTTGACTTGGTGGGCATGGCTTGGTGGGGAAGGATACTGTAAAATCTCCATTTCCTCCCGATTAGCTGGGACTCGGGAGGCAGAGAATAGATGGGGGCGGGGACAGTCAGAGGTGGTATTTGCCGGTTCTCCGAACTATTCAACATTTCCGCTACCAGTTCTCCAGAACTGGTCAGAATCTGCTGAAGACCACCTCTGGTTGTGCCTCAGAACAGCTGATCTTGGAAAAATCAGATTCAAATCCTAAGTGGTGACTCTGAACAGATAAATTGTGGGACAGAGCAAACAATTCTCTTAATGCCTATGTGCAAGCCAGTAAACATTGATCCCATTCGACTATTTCTCAAAAATAAGAGGACTGATGTAAAGGAGACTTACATCAGATTCATCAGAAACTCTAGCAAAAAAAAAAGTGTGAGGTGATAAGAAACTGGCTAAGTATTTCAGCTGCTATGTATATTTAGTTTGGATGTTCCTATTCTTTTTAAACAATTTTTATTTTTTTACACATGTAATCCTTGGTTTATGACCACAATTGAGCCCAAAATTTCTGCTGGTAAGTGAGATATTTGTTAAGTTAATTTTGCCCCATTTTACGATCTTTCTTGACATAGTTATTATGTGACTCACTACAGTTGTTAAATTAGCAAAATGGTTGTTAAATGAATCTGGCTTCCCCATTGACTTTGCTTGTAAGAAGGGTGGAAAACGGGATCATGTGACCCCAGGACACTGCAACTGTCATAAATACGAGTCAGTTGCCAAGCGTCTGAATTTTGAACCCGTGACTATGGGGATGCTGCAACAATTGTAAATGTGAAAAACGGTCATCAGTCACTTTTTTCAGTGCTGTTGTAACTTTGAACTGTCACTAAATGAACAGCTGTAAGTCAAGGACTACCTGTACTTTTTGGAATTATAAGACACCTAGAGTCATTGATTGAGAGGGGCAGCTATAGGAATTGAATAAATAATAAATAAATGGAGAAAAGCGTTTAAGGAGTGTATGGTTTTAAAAAAAGCATTAAAGAAAAAAAATTAAGAATTTCTTTAAATATATTTGAAGCAGAAAATTATATCCAAGGAAGTGATCCAAGGCTGTTGGACATCAAAAGGAGGAAAGGAATACTGCAGGAGGTCACGGAAACTACAAAGGAAATGAATTCTTTGAATTGTCTTTGCTACAGAAGATATAAGACACATACCTGGACTGCTTCCTGGTGAGGGGAATCTGAATAATTTAAGTAAATGGGGGAAGGAAGAAAAAAAACATTGCAAGACATACTGAGGAACTTTGCAGTAACCAATTACTAGATCCTGATGACAACTAAGAGTTCTTTAAAAACTCAAAAGTGCAATGGCTGACCTCCCATCATAAAACATCTAAATTGTTCTTCAAATAAGGCTTAATGTCAGAGAAGCCAATATGCCAGGCAGTTATTTTTTTAAAAGGGATTTGAGGGAGATCTGGGAAATCATAAGACCGCTCAGTGCCTCTCCTGGACAAATTAGTGGAAACTGTAATAAAAAGAAAAATAACTAGGTTCACCAAGGGACAGAAAGTCAACACGGATTCTGCAATGATAAATCCAGCCTCAGCTTTTAAAATGTTTTGTGCATCAACAGGCATGGAGATAGATGTAATCCCGCCAATACAATGTACTGAAATGTAACAGTCTGACAGACTTCCTCTTGGGGATATTTAATTGTTATGAGATAAAGAGGAACTATCTTTTTAAGGGACTGAGAGCTCACAAAGCAAACAGAAGAACTAAATGGGCAGTTTGCTCACTGCACAAAGGTAAGAAATGGGGTCTCTAGAGGATCTATCTTGGGGCTAGTACTTTTAAACATTAACAATCTTGACTTAGAGTAAGCAATGTGTTAAGTTTAACACGATGAAAAACCCAAAGTAACTATGAAGGTTTTTTTTAAGCTGAATGAGTAACTACCCAAACCAAAAATGCAGTAGTATTCGAATAAGTATAAAGTGGTGCATCAGAGGGCAATTTCCCAAACCCAAACTTCCCGTGAACAGCAGAACTGGAAAACGTGCAAAAGCGACAAGAGGCTTGGAGGCTAAATTCTACGAGGAGTGATTACAGGAACTTGCTCTGTTTAGCCTGAAGGAGACAAGGTTGAGGGAAGTTGTGATAGCAGTCTATCAGTACTTGAAGGGCTGTCGCTAGGAAGAAGGTGGGGATTTATTCTCCAGAGTGCCCGAGGGTAGGACAAAAACCACACTCAAAATAAGGGGGGATTTCCTCTCTGTGACAGCTGTAAAAGCAGCGGAATTGTACCCTCCAAATTGGGCAGGGCTGTTAAAAAATATTGTTCATTTCCCTACCCTACTTTTCCCTTTATATTTTGAAAAAACCAATAAAATACTTTTAGTAATAGCATTTAGACTTATATACTGCTTGTGCTTTATAGCCCTCTCTAAGTGGTTTACAGACGCAGCCTATGGCCCCCCCAACAATCTGGGTCCTCATTTTACCGACCTCGGAAGGAGGGAAAGCTGAGTCAATCTTGAGCCGGTCAGGATCGAACTCCTGGCAGTGGGCAGAATCAGCCTGCAGTATTGCATTCTAACCCCTATGCCGCCATGGCTCACAGCTTTGAGTTTGATATACCGAAATCTTTAAATTGGAGGACATAATACAAAGAGGGTGCCATCAGGATGGAGAAGGAATTTAAACGGGTTTCACTTTACGGTGTGGACCTCAGGAATGGTCCTCTTCTCCTGGAACTACTTGGAAGGCAGAAGAAGAACTCTTGAGAAATACAATTCCTTCATGCCAAAGAAAAATCAGTTCCATTTTTTTTGTCCAGTAGCCAGTGAACCAAGGGGTGCCCGCCAACCTCTGGAACCGGCAGTCCTCCAAGTAAAGAATGTTTTACATTCTTTTTTTTTTTTGGCAGCTTAAAAACATCTTATCAATTGCAAGTCTTCGGGCCTGTGGATCCCTGAAGCAGACAGCAGCTATGTTGAATCAGCACCTAGATCTGACTTGGGATAACAAGACCGTCGTACAACATCTGACCTATGAGGTAAAAGAGGAAAGCTGGTTTTGTCAACAAACTTTCAGTCTCCCTGCCTGTTGAGGGCAGGATTTTGCACTTCTTTGAACACAGAGGGTTCGATGGTAGGTGTCTGGCAAAGATTCAGAGATGTAAATAGACAGCTGTAATAGCAATAGCAGTAGAACTTAGACTTATATACCGCTTCATAGTGCTTTTACAGCCCTCTCTAAGCGGTTTACAGAGCCTATTGTCCCACAACAATCTGGGTTTTTGTTTTACCCACCTTGGAAGGCTGAGTCAACCATGAGCTGGTGAGAATCGAACTGCTGGCAGTCGGCAGATTTAACCTGCAATATTGCATTCCAACCACTATGCCACTATGGAAGGAAGGACGGAAGGAAGGA
>JANHFK010004619.1:357449-367600 GCA_036250565.1 Sibynophis collaris
GGGACCCTCAGGAGGCCCGCTCTGTGGGCCCGTACTGGCCTCTGGGAGGGATTCGGTGGCAGGAGGCGTTCCTGCATATACATAGGTCTGATGGTGTTTTACAGATGACTTTATTGTTGGAAGTGGCACAGGATGCTGGTTTTGGTTCCCTATTTTCCTCTCATTTTAAGCCTAACCTAATTTCCACAATTAGAAAAAAGACTCATGGCAGGAATTCCTTCATGATGCCTTCTTTAGGATTTAAGAAAAATGTAAAAAAACTAGAGAAACTGATGACTTTTGGAAACTGTTTTAGAATGAAAAATAAACTATTCATAGACACATATTCCCTTGGTTAGCTTGTAATAAAATAAATGCCAGAATATCTTTGCTTAATATATATCGAAGGAGGCTGTATTGGAAAAAGATGAGTGGGATTTGAAAACTGGAAGAAGAAACATCAATAACCTATGATGATGTGATAGCTGAAAATACAAACCATTTGCAAGTTCTAGTAATGAAAGTGAAAAAGTGGGACTACAATTAAATATAAGGAAGAGCAAATTTATGGTCCCAGGCACCACAACTAGCTGTTAGAAGTGACAGTGACGACTCTGATAGCATCTATTTATTAGGATTGTCAATCAACAGTAAAGGAAGTCATACTGTACCACAGACTAAAAGTTTGAAAGATTGTCGTTAAGGCCTTGGAAAAGATATTGAGATACTGTTACTGGACTACATGTACAAATATTTGAATCATGCAGGCAAAGGTTTCCCCTCTGATATTCTATGGAAGCAAAAGTTAGATTTTGAAGATACAGGATAGAAAGAGTATTGTTGCTTTTGAAATTTGATACTGAAGAAGTCTCCTGAAAATAGCCAATATATACCATATTTTTCGGAGTATAAGATGCTCTGGAGTATATGACACACCTTATTTTGGGGGGAGGAAAATAAGAAAAAAACAATTCTTCTTGAGAGCTCTCTGTAAAGCTCAAAAAGGTCCATTTGCAAAGGAGTTTCTCTTTGCAAAGGCACCCTTCAAAACGAACTTTTTTGAGCTGCTAGGGAGGCTCTCTGTTTAAAGCTCAAAAAGGTCCATTTGCAAAGGAATTTCTCTTTGCAAAGCCACCCTCCAAAACTGACTTTCTTGAGCTGTTAGGGGGGCTCTCTGTTTAAAGCTCAAAAAGCTCACACATACTTTTTGAAGGCTGCTTAACAGGCTCTCTGCTCCATTTGAGAGGAAGTGAGGAGGTCAAAGGGTGGGGGCTGGAGGGTAGGCGGGGCTACATTCGGTGAATAAGATGCAACCAAATTTTCACCCTCTTTTAGAGGGGGAAAAGGTACGTTTTATACTCTGAAAAATACGGTAATCTTATGAAAATTTATTTTGAAGAATAATTCCTTTCTCTCTTAACTTCAGTCAGTAAAAAATAATGAGAATATAACCCACTCTTCCCTAACACGATGCTCTCTGGTGGTGTTAAGCTCAGCTTCTATATCATTCTTTGGCAGCAATAGCCATGGTTGTTGACAACTGCAATTGAACATCTCTGCAGGGCACCACATTGTAGAAAACTAACAAAGACAGTAAATAGTTCTTGGCCTTATTTTTCGTAAACAGACGAAACAGATATCTTGAAGGTAATACAGTAAATTGGTGTGGGATTATGTTTATGAAAAATTATTATTCTGATGTTATGCAAGTTGTACCACATCTAATTTATTTCTAGTGTGCAACTCGAGGTGGTGGCTTCCACGTTTCTTTCACACACAGCTAGGATTCTTAAATTTGATCCAACATCTTCTATGTTGGCTTCTAGGCTAACATAATTTATTTATCCTTCTTTTTTTAGCTGTTCGTAAATAATTGCAGACTGTTATTTCCATTTTAACTTGCATTGTCCTTTGTCCCGTAAATCACTTTGATTATGTAAACTAATCATGAAGTTTAGCTGTTACAATCTTTTTCTAATATTTCATAGATTTCTATCTTTCTTGTATATTTCCCAAGGGCTGACCACCTCTCAATTAAAAATGAAACTCTTTACAGTATAATTAGATTTCTACAATAGCTTTGGGCCCCAAATGAACTCAAAAACTTTCTGAAACATAGAAGATGGACAAAACATCTTCCTTAATGGATATGAATTTAATGGATATCAATCTGACTTACTTGGGTGCTTACGGGAAAAATCTTTCATTATAATCCCTGACACACATACACACACACCGACACTATTTTCCATCTCCAAAACAAGAATAAAGTCTATCTTTTATGTTTTAGATTATTTTTCAGTGAATTTTAAAATAATGGTTTCTTATTGGTTTTTTTAAAGAAGCTGTTATTAATTTAAAGATGACTGCAAATGACTATAATTCAAATAAGAGTGCCAAACTAATCAGTAAGAGCTGATTTTAAAAAAAATCAAAACAACACAGCTGATAATATACTTTCAATTTAAAGGTAAAACATTGCTATAATTGTAAGAGGAGAAGAGTCATTACAGACTTTTGGAATTAGCAAAAGATTACTGGAGCTCAGAGTTAACAATGTGCTTTGCATCCTGAGTTATCTTTTGTAAGAGTTAGGAAGGTATTCAAAATAAATATGTAGACATTACAATGAGTTAGCATGTTCTCTTAGGGAGATAAAGAATCTTATAAGATGAAATCAAGTAATGAAGAATGCAGAGGTTCTGAAGTGGCTGGGGGCACTTGAATGATTATTTTTTGTAATAAAAAAACCTGGCTTGAATTCTGTGTTAAATAAAAGGAGTACGCTTCTACTTTGACACTAATGTTTATCACAGCAGTGAATTAATTTGTTCACTTCGGGCAGAAGAGAAATGTCTATTCTCAGAATCCCTGTATTCTTCATTACTCATATCACTTCAGTGTACTTCAAAAGATGCTTTCAATACAGTTATTCAGTTATTCTCAAATCCATCATATCTACTCCCCAAGATCTCATTTGCACTAGGTTTGAAAAACACCTAAAACTTCACAAATTATCATATAAGCACTACGCTTAACTATGCTTAACAAAAGGATGAACAAACCTTTGGTGGCCAGGGCCGATGATAAGCAAATTTGGAAGAGGAAAAAGAGGGTGATAATGCAAGATAACTGGGGCATTGTCATTCAGGGGCAGAGAGAGAGCTCTTCCCATCTCAGGTTTTGGAGGAGGAGAAGGAAAAGGAGGAGGAGAAAGCCTTCTCCTTCTTAATAGAAAGCCATGCCATTAAATCTAACATTGGTTGATTATGGATTTTTTCCCTTTAAATAGAGAAAACAGTTGCTTTTGGTGAGATGGGTGGCTATATAAATTTGATTAACAAATAAAAATAAATATATTACCGTAATTAACAAAGGAATCGGGCAGCCTATAATTGAATAAATATACACATATGTATGAGATACTAAGAAAGTGTTTGCAAAAAGCCCTAACATTTTTAGCTAAGGGTAAGATGTTTGCTCAGTGCCCACTGTCACGTTTCAGCATTCAGCAAGGATTTAGACAGAGCCAAAGATGATTAACTGACAAACTTTATCCAACAAGCTGTAACAACCGGCACAAAGTGACAAACAGGCAATAGGCAAAGTCAGTGCTAAAGTGGTTAATTCCTCCACCCTTTATATAGCCACAGCTCCAACCCCCACAGGTCCATCAGTCCCCGAGGCCCACCTCTATAACCCCCCCCCTTACGTGTCATCCAGTGGTGATGCAGCCCAGCGTGCAGGCAATGCACACTGTGGGTGCCCCATGCAAGGCAAGATCGCACCTCCCAGCTGGCAGCTCCTGGCACGGCATGGAAGCACGGTTCCCGGGAGATTGGCAGCCCTAGAGACCCGAGGGCTGACGCCCACTTGAAATTGTTACTTGGGGCTTCTATAAATTTATCAGCAAACAGTATGAAATGATATTCTGAGACACTGGAACTTTTCATTGATCAATAAGGCTAATTCAAAACTTAAGTTTAATACACTCCTACTTTTCCTCTCACAACTATAGGCCAAACATATACTTCATTCTTTCATTTTCCATTTTAAAAGCCTCCTTGGCTTTGCACATTAAAATTTACAACTGCAGAGATTATGTATTTCTGCTTTATAATGGCAGAAGAATGTATACATTGCAGGGCAGGAACTTGTGTTTCATGTATCTTAATTAACAAGCACTATGAGAATGGTAACAGCAATTTGAGAATAAAACAGATATATCATTCTTCCCTTCAACTTGGTAATGACAGGGGAAAAAAGAAGAGTAATATATATAAACAGTTTTCTGAAACTGATTAAAAGAACCCTTCCATATACAGTTTATTGATAACACCACAAGAGTATTAAAATGAACTTACATTTTAAATATGGCAAATTAGATTGTCTTTGCACAAAATTGTAATTTCCTAAGTAACAGAAAGATTTATAGACTGAATGTAGGTAGCAAATGTATTTCAGCTGCTTTACATTCTGTTGGTGATGGAGGGCTGTCTAATTAAATCTCAACTGAAATCAATTAATTGATATTTTATGTAAAAATGTTACAATGGTTTACAATGATATAATCTTTGAATATAATTTAAGCATTTTTGAAGACAATTTAGAATCTCTGAACAAGCCCTTAAACAAAGGTCTATATGTAAGAGCACAGGCTGCCTGAAAGTTAACTAGTACCTGGGCTTATTGTCCTCTGCCCCTTTAAGACCTCTCCCTAGCCAGACCCGCTGACCAGAAAAGCAGCTGGGAATGATGGGTGTTGTTGTTTTTGGTGAAATCAACTGGTGCATCAGAGTTGTTCTGGGAGTGACAGGGGAAGTGGTTTCTGTTACTTAACATGAATAGAGCCACTGGAAGCAGCCCAGGGCTAACAGATAGACATAAGGTTCTTTAGCAGTAGGGCACACAAATTGTAGTAGCCTAATACTAGTAGTAGGAGTAATAGTAGACCTGGGGAAGTGTGTGAGAAGGAACTGAGAGTACTTTGTGTACTCATGTGTGGATTGCCTGAAGGCTCAGGTGTTTGTCCTCTGAAGCTTTGGGTGCCCACTGACATTGGATATAGATAAAAGAGCCTGTGACAAACAAACAACACAAATTAGGAAATCATTTTTGATTTTACCTGCAACCTTCAGCAAATTTGCAAGTCCCAAAAGCTTGGCAGATTGCTTATAGTTCGTGGGCAGCCGAGAGAGACATTCCTTGATAAGGCTGAGTCGATCAGAACACAAGCGCACTGGAGAGAAAATATGTTTATCAAAAAATGCAACAAAATCGTATTTGAGGCAGATACTTGTAAAGTGTTCACGAGCGCTATAAATGTAAATGTATATTTAAAGTAGGCCTATGCAAAGCGTTCCAAATGGCGTTTCATAAACCTTGTTGGTACAAATAAAGCATCTATCTGTGAAGTGCTAAAGCTTCAACATCCTCCGGGAGAATCAGTGTGATTGCTTTGAAGGCACAGACAACACGTTGGCTGGGACTATGAACCAGAAGCGGATCAGTTACATACATATATACATGTGGAGAAATGTAAGGAACAGCTGAGCCTTCCAGAGGACACAGCTTTTTGGCTACTTCAAAAACTGCCTCTTTCACATTGATGTGCATTGCAAAATACCCCTTTCAAATGCTGTGAGGAACCCAAATTCAAAGCACAATTGAACATCTTCATTCATGTGGCAAAAAAAAAATACTCTAGGAAATATCTTATAAATGGGCTTCTTCCATCTTTGGAGGATAAAATCATCATGTTAACTGTTTGAAACCTTTATTTCTTTTCCAAACATTGAAAATATGAAAACATCAAATATAAGATAGTACAGCCCAATCCAGGAGGGTTATTTTAATAACCTCTGTTAATCCGGAGTTAACTGATTTTCCACAATAAATAATTTTGGATTCTATGTTTACTTTATGAGCCTGCAGGCAGTATCTTTCTTTTGTATGGTGCCCTGTTTTTAAAGTGTAAAAATAAATACATAATGATATGCAATCTAAAGTTTTTAAAATGTTTTTGCAAATACTACAGCTGATTCTATAATTAATGACCTTCTGTACTCATTAAACTAAACAGATTTTTAAAGCAATAGTAACATTAGTCATTTCAAATAACAGAAGCTTTAAAAATTCCTGAAAGTTTTTTTTGCAAATAAATATAAAACAACAATAACAAAAAATGTTTCATTAAGTATGACTGAATGATGATATATGACAATATCTGATAACATCAAGGCAAGTAAAATGCAGGGCTATGTATGTCAGGAGAAAAATGGAAGTAAGTTGAATGCATCATGAATTGATTATTTAAAAACATAAACAAGAAGCAATTTAGTAATGATAAATGTGGATTAAATACAAAAGTAAATAAACAGTATGAAAGAGCTGCTTTGGTCATACAGAAAGAATGAAAGAATCATAAAATGAAGTATATGAAGGAAGAATGAATCAGATGAGATGATGAAGATGATACCAAGGGTTACATGAAGCTGTTGATATCCTCCAAGAGAGAGGATTGACAGGTTTAAAGAACCAAAGTTATGATATAAGTGGTATGGCTGTGGTAGGGATAAGAATTTACAAGTAATGAATGGATATTTTAAAGGAGATATAAAAACAAAATTTTGTATTTGATTTAGTCATATTATGGTACTGAGTAAGTTTTTTGTGAGCTATGCTAATTAATATGAGAAACACTTTGGATTTTAAAAAATGTGGGGTTTTAGATTCAAAAGTATCTGGAAAAAGCAGATGCAACTATAACATTAGGATTAAATAACAAATTGCATCATACAGTAAGCTATGGTCAGATTGAAAATAAGACATGGAGAACACTACATATTTTTTAGCTTTGTTTTATTAGGTTTTAATAATATAACTTAAATGTTTTAATGTAAAGGTTATGGGGACATGGAGCAATATAGGAAAATGTTGGTAAAATCCAACCAAAATAAATTGGATGTAAATAAGGCATATACCTCAGTCTTTCATTAAATTTAATGAGACTTCAAAAATATATTCTTTTTACAAACAACTGAGCCAATCACATTTATTTATACAAGAGTACTGAAATGCAATGATTGTGCCTATTACTTGCACAAATATGAACCCTTAAGGCTAGTACTCAAAAATTGCTAAAAAGAACCACAAACGAGATAGAAATGATAGAGCTAAACTGTACCTTGTAATGGTAAAATTTTCACACCAAATTCTTCAAAGTAACTAAGAGAACGAATAAGATCTAGTTCTTCTTGAATAACAGGTGGACAGTCTGTAATAAGCTGTAAGCAGGATCTTTAAAAAAAGGGAGAAATTTAAGACTAAATTTAATTTAACAGAAAGTTGACTCTTTTTAAAAAAACATAGGCATAAATGACTAGAATATTGAAAAGAAACACTTAGCTTGCAGTATTTTGTTTCATGACATATTATATTAAACGATGTATCATATTGTTTGTGTAGAAAAGCATCATTCCATGTCCCAACTGTCCAATTCTGTATATAAATCCTGAAGTTAATAAAGGAGAAGGAATGAAGGAGACAGCATAGTCTGATGGGCATGATGAACCTCTTGCAGCATCTTCTTAAAATGCTATCTCTTGATTATATGTTAATCTATGCAAAGAGCATGTGGGAATGCAGTGGCCTAGCAGTTAAGATACTGGGCTCTGAAAGCATGCAGATGCAAGTAGATAAATAGGCACCACTTCAGTGGGCAGGTAACATGTTCTGTGTGACTTGGCATATAGTCATGCTGGTCACATGATCTTGGAAGCATCTTTGCATAACATTGGCTCCCTCGGCTAAGAAATGGAGATGAGCACCACCCCTTAAGAGTTGGATATGACTGGACGGGGGAAACATTTATCTTTTTA
Source organism: Sibynophis collaris (assembly GCA_036250565.1). Lineage (NCBI taxonomy): Eukaryota > Metazoa > Chordata > Lepidosauria > Squamata > Sibynophiidae > Sibynophis > Sibynophis collaris. Next base: position 365,309 of record JANHFK010004619.1, read on the forward strand.
TACAATACAGCTGACTAATAATGCCCCTTTTACTAAACAAAACCTTAAAAAGAGGTACTTTGCAACATGTAGCAATGTGCAAAATTCAGTTCCCTTCAATTCATCAAAACACCTGTATCATTTTCTGCTGATTATGTATTGCATTTTTCCTTTAGAAACAGGGGGGATCAATTGACCAAACACTGCAATGCATCATTTACCCAGCTCAATGGATAAACAAACATATTTTATTATGTTTTCAATTTATTTAATACAAGCTATTATTTTAGGGAAAAATGCATTTAAATAATAGCACTAGATTAGGAATTACAACCCTGGAAAATAAAGCAGATACTTAACATGGATGTTAAAATAATAAAAGTAATTGAGGCAAAATTAATTTTCTATGCAGAAAATGAAGTATTTTACAATCTTCCTATTCTTCGTAGAGCTGACCAATTCTAAATATTGTGCAGCAAAAGGCTGAAAAAGAATTTGCACTGTATTCCAACACAAAGAGGAAAGTGGTTTTTTTTATAACACTTAAAAATCATACTGTCCTAAACAAATATACAAGGACAAAGATATAAAATATTTAGCATGAAGAAAAACTGCAAAAACAAAGAGAGGGGAACAAGTATTAACAACAGAAATAAACATTAAATAAATATTTCTAGGTTTCTTTGAAGCATTTCAAAATTCACTAAAAATTAATGCATGCATGCTTCATAGTAGTCTCAGTGCTTGTAGTTAACCAAATACAGAAAAGAAAGGATTCAAATTTTAGTGACTGGTAATAAGGAAATTATTGTTAAAAACCACCTAAGAAGTGATTATAAAAACTAAGAATACTGTTTTAGATTCTCTCTTTTAAGCATCCAGAAAGGCACATTCTTATATTGAGATATTATAGCCTTTTTTCATGATGGTCTATTATTATGAAATACTGCCATATATAAAACTGTCATATTATCTGACTAATCAATGAAAATTATTGTCTGTGGCTCAATTAATCTGGCACCCCCGCCCCCAAATAATAAAATCACTAGATTTCTGTATTTTTCCAGTGTTCTGGGATCTCTTCAAATCATATAAACTTTTCACCTTTCAGCTCAGTCAATACATTCTAGTCCAGGGGTGTCAAACTCATATCATCATGGCTGCGTCACGTGACGTATCGGGATTTTTCCCCCCCTTCACTAAACTGGGTGTGGGCATGGCCAGCATGTGACGCATCAGGCCTGAGGACCGGGAGTTTAAGAGCCCTGTTCTAGTCTCTTTAGCTCAATACTAGGAAATATGTCAAGAAACCTTTATAATGCCACTGAGACTTTGGAACAAATTTCCATTCCTAATTCCATTCCATTATTAGAAACAATGAAGATCAACCTCAATCCTTAGACAAGTACATCTGAAAAAAAGACCACCCTGTTAGACAAGGACCATACTATATATCCTCTCCTATCTTCTAATGAGGGATCACCTAAGAGCTGCTGAGTTAGCATTAAAAAAAATGGTTAAAAATTAGGACATTTTAATGTCATTGCTCTCTGATTTAATTTTATTCCAGGCACCTATTAATAACATTACTATAAAGACAAGTAGTCTTAGAAATGCAAAGAAAACATGAAGTGCGTAGAATTAATAAGAGTATAAAAGATTTTTTACAAACAAATACCATAACTTTAAATGTAGAGATGGGAGAATTAGAATAAATATATGATCACCTGGCCAAATCCATGCAAGTATCAGTCAGACTGGTTGAAGAATTGAAATACTCTCTGCTAGCAGCCAGAACTAATTCAATGCTTTTCTCATAGCTGATTCTGTATTGCACTTTTCCTTTAGAAACGGGGGGATCTATTGACCAAACACTGCAGTGCATCATTTGCCCAGCTAAATGGATATTCTCCAGCAGGCTTGAACATAGAAGACTTTCAGTAAAAATCTACAAAATAAAGCATACGTCAATATAATAGAATGGTTTTATGCTTGCTAAACTCTTAAATGTAGAGATTGAAATAGACAGCATAGGACAGCTTTCAGATACATGTACATCAATATAATTACGTTTTAAGAAATCTTTTTAAAACAAACCTCAATCTAATTTGTGTTTTGTGCATTTAAAAGATTTATATGAATGCCCATTTTATATGAATAACCTTGGCAGGCTCAGAGCAGCAACACAGAAAAATAACAAAATATAACAAGATTAAAACCAAGGCACCATAATACTCCTACCCCAAATATACATGTACTGAACTTAATTCCCATCGTAGTATTCCCATTCCTCCCCCCCCCCCCTTGCGGGGG
>JANHFK010004620.1:9685-20231 GCA_036250565.1 Sibynophis collaris
CCCCACAAATTGGGTCCTCAATTTACCTACCTTAGAAAGGATGGAAGGCTGAGTCAACCTTGAGCCTGGTGAGATTCAAGTAAATGCAGGCAGCTGGTGTTAATAACAGGATGTTTAAACCACTGTACTACCAAGGCAATTGACAAAAGGGTTGAGATAAAAGCTATAGTCAATACTTCTCTAGAGTTTATGATCAATACTTCTATAGAGTCTATATTTCCAAGATGGTCCAGCTTCATCTCTCCCTCAAAAATCTCCAAATACTCATATATTTAAAAATCACAGTCTGAATTTATTTTCTCTTTTTATCTTCTTCTGTTGCTGTATCAGGTTAATTTATGACCTCTGCGTTGTACAACCTTGAAATTGGCACCTATCTTAAACATACAGTAGTAGCTAGTCAAGGATTTGTCTTGGGTAGCTTATTTCATCTTGGGCTTCCTATTTCATCTAGACTCAGATGGGTTATTCTGATCTTATCCCCTCTCATTTAGGCCTACTAATGGAGACAGGGTCTCCCCATGATAGAATTCTTGATAGATGGAGAACAAGAGCAAAATAGGATAGATCGGTAATGTGAAAAGACATACCTGCCTCCTCCATCCCCCACCCCTGATCCCACTAATAGGCCAAAATTTTGTGAGCTACATTGAGGTTGTCATTTTTGTCTAAAGTCTCAGAGGTGACTGTCACCTCATGAGGTAGGAAACAAGATGGCCGCTTCTGGGATAACCTGAGCAGACCTCAATATTGTTTATTGTCCGGCCTAGACACTGCATACGCAAGGATGACCTCAGACTCCATACGGAATGACTTGCAAAAAAAGCAGTGCCAGAGTAATGGTTTTGAAAGGTAAAGTACTTCTTTCTTTTCTAATATTTTATGGTTTGGTTTTGGTTTGGCTTGTTTTTTGTAATTTTGTATAGTTGGGTTGATTGAATTGTGGGTTAGTTTTAAAGAAAAACCAAGCAAAACTAGCTTTCCTATTAATTAATAATCATATTAATTGCATTAATCACAGCTGGGCATATTCCAGCCCTGATTGTGGTAGCAACCAATTGATAAAATGTTCCAGGTTCTGACCAGAATATATATAATTAGAAGAGAAGACATGACTGCAAAGTTGAAACAGCTAGGACAACATAAACCTACCTTAACTGACATTGAGATGAAAGTAGCCCCACGGGGACATAATATACAAAATGGTTATGGGTCATATTCATGCCATAGTTAGAGGGACATGAGAATGAGCCCTATATTTCACAAGTTGCACACAGATAGTCGTTTTGGAGAATGCTACAGAGCAATGACAGGTGTAGTACATGATTTATTTCTCATGTATCTGAAAAGCCTCTGGTCAAACAAGTTTTTATAGAGCTTCAGGCATTATTTTGAAGAAACTGAGACTCAACGCTGATGCAACCACAATTTTGAAACCTTGTTTGATTGTTAAAAGGACCTGGTAGAAACTGCCTATGAGGAAAACTAAGCCTTCTTCCTCAAAGGTTTGAGAGAAGTTTGGATAGTTATTTTTGGGAGGTGATTAGATGGATGGCAGCCTATGTATAACTCATAACTCTTCATTTTAAAAAGGCACAAAATGGCCAGGCTGACAGAAGGTGCTATAATTCAGCAACAAATGGGAGCCCACATATTCCCTACCTTTGATTTGAAACAAGGAGGGATTAAACTTGTGCTGTGTGTTTAAGTAACGCACTCAGGAATAGAGAAGCTAAGAATTGCCAATAACTGTTACTCATCATCATTGTCATGTAAAGTCTTGAGTATTTTCCTGGGTTCTCATTTCCTTTAAATGCATCCATTGAATACAGTGGGGTACATTTTGCATCAGCTCTAGTGTAGCTGTCTGAAGAAGCATTTATCCTCATATTACATGCTTGATTTGTGAACTGCCCTGGCTCCCAGTGGATTTCCAGGCCCAGTTAAAGGTCACCTGCAAATTCTTTCATATTATGAGGTTATTAAGGGGATCTTCTCTTTCCACTTGTTTCTGCCCATCCTACTGGTTTCTGCTCATCTATTAAGCACTGGCATCTGGCAGGGCCCACGAAGTGTGCACCTTCTCTATTGCAGCACTTTCCCTCTGGAGGTGCAATTCTGCTAGAATTTTGGAAGTTCTTGAAGACTTGGATGTTCACTTGGTCATGGAGTCTGGAATGGATGGTGAGCCTGTCATTGATAGTTTGTCTTTTAAGACCGAAGTTGAGTTGGGCCATCAGTATTTTTCTTACTGTATTTTCTTTTCTTTAACATATGTGCACTATCCAGAGGTGCATTTGAGAGAAGGGTGACTATATAAATTGATTAAATAAATATTGTGCAATGTTCAACAACAGTAGAACCAACTACTCCAAGGAATGGTGAGATTCTCTTTCAATGTGTCCATAAAAACTAAACAGCCATCTGTTCAGGATGCCTTAATTTGAATTTCTACTTGAGTAGGAAGTTGGTCTTCATTGTTCCGTTCCAATTCCATGATTCTGTTCTCATAATAAACCACAATCAGTTGGGTTTGACCCTTGAGTGGTGCAGTGGCCTAGCGATGGAGCTCTCACCTCACAATCAGGAGGCTGTGAGTTTGATCCTATGTAGGGGCAGATATTTCACACACTAGGCACAATGAGAATATATCTGCTGCAAACTCTGCATTGGATACAGGAAGGGCATCCGGTCAGTAAACACTCAGCTCCATTCAGTTGCCCAGACTCCATTGAGCAAGGGATTACGGGAACATTAAACAACATAGAAGAAGTTGGGTTTGACCAATACACAAAGCAAAACCAAACTATGATATAATACACTGGACCCAGCGGTGAAATCCCCCTGGTTCTATTCGGTAGCACTGGTGGTGGTAGGCTTCACCCACCCACCGGGATGTCACTATGTCACATTTTTTAATCATCTGCGCATGCGTAGAAGAGGTGCACATGGGAGTACACCCAAACCAGTAGTGAAGGTAAGTAGATTTCACCGTTGACTGGACCACAGCCTGAACGATGGGCCAAGCTTTAGCATTAAGGTGCAAGCTTTCTTTGTTTATTATTTCTTGAATCTTATTCCTAGAAAGCCATTTCACTCTTCCAGTTTTTCCCTCAGGAACTGAAAATAGTGATAGCATTTTTATTTTCAGTGACTGAAATCTTTTCTCTTTGATAAATGTAGCTGACATCGTACAGCTCTAAAAAAAATAGCTAGTATGTCATTTAGTGTAACCTGGGGTTTAATTAAATATAAATTTTTAATTTACATTCTTTCAATTTTTTTCTATTCTATTTATTTTCATTTGGTTTTTCTTCATGAACTTTCAGGATATACCACATTCATTTTCAGTTCTTTCACAATTTGAACTATTGTTCCATAATGAGAGAGAATGCTAAAGTTTGGTTCTGTTTTGAAAGACATAGACATTTATTCTTCTTTTGTACATTCCAGGAAATGTTGAACTACTTTTTCTTTTCAGCTAGGAAAAGAAGACGGCATCTGTCATGTTGATTGAGGAGGGAGTTAAAGAACTCAGCTTGGGAATTCCCAACATAGCTATGCCGAGAACGTATCCTTGGCCTTTGAGTTGTATATTATTTAGCCTATTGTGTTCAGGAACGCTTTATAATTAGTTTGTCTCTCCAAGGAAAGTATGTTAAACTGCTTTCACTTGAGAATAAGAAGGACAGGAAAAAATGTAAACACCCATTTCATGCCCTCTGAATCTTTTTCATAAGCATCTATTTATTCAAGTCCTGTTTTAAGAGTAAGAGAAGCATCGTGTTCTTCAATAGTGCTTATCTGTTCCAGTTGAAAGGGTCAGTTGCAAAGTCTAAAAAATGAAATCTGTTTCTATTTATCTTTGAGCCAAAACTGAGCCTCTCCTGCATTTAAATAAACAAAGGGGATTATTTCTCAAGCATTAACTTCTGAGTCTATAAAGACCAAATAAAACACGTTCGTGGTTTCAGTTCTATGAGAAGCAGTCTTACCACATGTAAAAGAGCAATTTTGTCAAATCCCAGAAATACACTCTAAAAAGTCTTGGTCTCTGTGATGTTGTACATTATATTAAAAGGAAAGAATCCATTTGCTGCAAACTGCTTCTCAAATGAAACATTGCAGTGAAGTAATTGAACCGAAGCTTTAATAGTGGCAGAAATTACAGAATGCTTGCCCCACTCTGCTGATGGGGCATTGCCAAAAATAGCATCACTTTGGCAAGATCTCTATTCCTTACATTACAGCTATTACCAGCTCTACAAAATGGGGTGAAGCCATTCTTCCCCTCCTTCCCAACTAAGGCCCTCAAAATCTCCATGTAATTTACTGCTTCTCTTGTCTCTGATGAGAAAGAAATGAAGTCCACAGGCCTGCTTCAACAAACCCACGACCAGCCCCTCTGTCAATTGTGAAGTTGGAGGCAAGGGGGTAGAAACTCATGTGTCAATTGATCCACCACAGCTTGGTGGGAGCTTCAAAACAGCCTAACTTGGGACGTTTGCCATTATAACTTCTCCTTTCCGTGAGAAGAATCTTCCCAACATCTGGTCAAAATCTCTATGGCCATACCCTGTGGTGAGGAGTTGGCCTGCCTTGATGATTGACTGATAGATTGAATTTATATCTTGCTTCCGTGTTTCAACTTGCGATGGTTTATACAATATGCAGAGAGAAGAATTAAAATATCCACAACAAGATAAACTAAATAATTTATTTAATAAACTCATATAACAGCAAAAAATATGCCATATTTTTCTGAGTATAAGACTCTCCAGACTATAAGATGCACCTACCTTTCGGGGAGAAGAAAACCAGAAAAAAATCTGTCTCTGCCTCTGCCTCCCAGCAATTTGCCTCCTTGCAGCAAACAGCCTGTTTCAGTTTCAGTTTCAGCACAGCCTGATTAGCACAAGCAGCTGATTGTCGGTTGGATCGGTCTCCCGAAGATCAGCTGTTTCAGGCTGCAGGGATTGCCATAGCCTATTGAGGCCTCCAAGCACCCCATTTTCGGGGGGGGGGGAGAGATACCCTCTTCTTAATGGCATTGACTATTTTCTTGATCCAAGATGTCACAGCTCTTCTGCCTCAAAGAAGGGGCCTGGATAGAGAGTACTTTGCCTACCTTATTGGGATCTTCAGGCTGCAAGAAGCCCCAGATAATTAAAGACATTGCCCTAGTCATCACTTTAGACCTCTCGCCTTTGAAGAGTCAAAGCTTGGGGGAATCTGAGTGATTTTATTGGTAAGCTGCTATGCAAGTAGTTCCATGTAGTTCTCTTATTCTTCCCAAAAAGTGAGTTGACTACCTTGAACAGTGCTTCTGATTTACTAGCCATCCACAGTACATAGAGAGGACAGGAGATAGAAAGATAGAAGTTATTGCACAAGGTCAGATTATTTATTCAATTATATATTTTAAAGATTTGTGTGGCAACATGTAGGCAGCTCACAAAAATAATAAAACTGCATATAAAACCATAAAACTAAAAAAAACACATTAAACCCTTCCCCCCAAATCCTGGTGCCCCAATCATCCTAGGATGCTTCAACAACTATCCATAGGCTCCCACGACACTATCACAGTGCTGGGTAAATACCAGGTCTTGATGGCCTTCCAGAAAAGGACTGCCATATCACTGGGCCCAGGATATTCCCAGAATAGGGGCAGATTTGGGATTTATCAAATTTGGGAGTCTTTTAAATTCAGAAGCTGAAGACTGTGCATGGAATTTGTGTGCAAAGGACACATTTTGCCAGTGAGTAACGATACCTATATGTCATAGAGAGCTATTAACTCAAGTTTTCTCTTAGCTACTTAATAATAATCTAAAGCTGTGCACACTTAGGTTCCTTTAGAGTGCTAAATATGCACAGAATTCTATCATATCAGTGCTTAATGTCAGTGCATACATAATAGGTGCAATCAATCATCAATAAGTGTTATTTTAGGTGGGAACAACTGGATCATCATGTATTGAAAAAAAGTTTTAAGTCATCATATAGCCTTTGTTTCTACTGTGTAGGTGCCCCTGATCCTACAGCAGGAGCGAGTATAGATGATGAAAACTGCTGGCATTTGGATGAAGAGCAAGTTCAGGAACAAGTTAAACTTTTTCTTTCCCAGGGTGGATACCATGGATCAGGGAAACAGCTCAATTTGCTTTTTGCAAAGGTATGTAAGAAGGGATGTTTTTTTTTTCATTTTGACAGAATGCTTTTTATCTTTTGTTCTTACATTGACTTCACAATGTTTAGCCTCTTAGTAATGTTCCCACTCCATTTCTTGGGCTGATACCATCTGGATTTCTTGGGCTACATTTTTCAGCATTCTCGGCCATTTGGAAGATTTTAAGGTACAGAAGAAGGACTTCTTGATGTCAGTAATAAACAGTTTATTTGGGAAAAATATAAATCAACATGGCCAAAACCCCACCAAACAAATCTCTTAAATTTTTAAATGTCATTGCTTTGGTATTCATATATATTTGGTATAGGGGAAGATGGTTACTTAATGTAAGGAATGATAGAGCATGAAGTAAGGAGCTTTGCAAACACTTCCGTTGTTTTTTGGGCAGTGGGATAGAATAATGTAGTAAATTGACACCATTTGGTTGATCTGCTTTGCATGTTTTATTATCAGAATTATACATAAACTGCATATGGAGTTAGAAGCATAGAACAAACTGAAACTTGTGGTAGAACATTAGAATGTTTGTATTCAAGGGTAGTACTGGTATGATTGGTATGGTTCAAAGTGAAATGTTGAAATGTATGAATTTAAAACTAAAGCCAGTTCAATGCAAAGTTGGAAAATAGCAATAGCACTTAGACTTATATACCACTTCATAGTGCTTTACAGCCCTCTCTTAAGAGGTTTCCAGAGACAGCATATTGCCCCAACAATCTGGGTCCTCATTTTACCGACCTCAGAAGGATGGAAGGCTGAGTCAACCTTGAGCCAGTCAGGATCGAACTCCTGGCTGTGGGCAGAGTTAGCCTGCAGTACTGCATTCTAACCACTGCACCACCTTGGCTCTTAAATATCAGAATAACAACTTATTCTGTGTTTGGTCTTTCCAAATCAGTGTGTGTCTTGGAAATACAAACATGAAACAATCAACCTGCTAAGATTTCTAATAATTGTATTGCATTGATAAGATAATAACTGTGTTTTATAATTGAAGTACTATAGCCAATCAATGGAACAATTATAGGTTTGTACCTCTTTGACTTTTTACAATGCTGGTGGTTCTTCTACCTTGCATTTCTCCTTAAATTTGTTCTTTGAATGATCAGTAAAATCTTTGCTGTCTATAGCAAATTGGGTGGGGGGAAAAAGTAAATATTTTAAGTATTTTTATTAAGAGCATGTGTGAATTTTATTTCCAAAGTGTTCAGAAGAACCTTGGACTAAAGAATAGACTCCTCTCATGCTGAAGGAGTGCAAAGTGTACCACTGTGTTCTGTAAAGAATGATTTTTGCAATATGGTACATTTGAGCTACCATGAAAAGCTTTCTTTTTCTCCAAAATTGTGGAATTTTCAAGTTAGTTTTTGTATTTATACTGAACCATGTAGGAATTTGCTAATATAGCTATGCTTCCTAATTGACAAGAGAAAACATTGGCTAAGTTATGTCTTCTTTGCTTCCTTCATTATAGATATTTAGAATTAAATATCTATATTATCAACACCTCCTGTCCGGTGAATTAACTTTATATTTGGTGATGTGGCATGCAGAGTGTACACTCATTTACCCACTCCTGCTTTTGTCTATCATCATATTAATATTTACTTCTCCTTCTTCTCCATAAATGCCAAGAACAACAGCTCTAAGCTAGAGGAACATCATTTGAAAGCATTTATTATTTCCTTTTTAATGTTTTTATTAAAGTTTTTAATATTTTTAAATTTAAATTAATAATTTCCCCCTTTCTAGTTCCTACATTTCTGATATCAGACGAGAGAAGACAAGATGAGATCATTTTCTCAAAATTGGGCTACTTCATAATAAAAAATTATGTCTCTTCATTGTATAAATACTTTTTAAGTATAAATACTGTTGGTATGAATTGGCAATATTGATTGTTCAGATGTAATCCCGTGTTTCCACTGACCTCTCCCTTGCTTCTGGCAATTCTTCATTTGCCTCTAGAAGTTGTGAATTCTCCAACACTGGAAGTTTTTAAGAAGATATTGAATAACCATTTGTCTGAAATGGTGTAGGGTTTCCTGCCCAAGCAGGGGGTTGGACTAGAAGACCTCCAAGGTCCCTTCTTACTGTGTTATTCTATTATTCTGATAATTGACACAAGACCACAATGAGCAGCCCTGATCTAATAAAGTCTTTAGTAATAGTCTTTGGTAATACTTACATAGCATCCTATTCAGTAGCTAGCCTGCCAATTGTATAGCCAGTTGGGGAGCACAGCTTATGGCAGAAGTTGTGGTATAAGATTACTGCTCTAGCCTACCATATGAACTTCCCTTCATTGATCTGTTTACAGCAAATTGAAAAGTGTGTTCTTAATTATTTGACCTGCAGCCAAGGGATACTGGGCTATGATTTGAAGTGATTCATCCATAATGAATTGGATTCTAGCAAAGAGAGTTGGATAAGAGTTGTAACTCAATGAGTCTTTGGATGAAATATGGCGAAAGTACTTTCCAAATTCAGATCACTTGTGGATAAAAGGTATATTTGACTGAAAGGGATGATGGGCTACCAGCAGGCAGCCTTTTAAATTGGATCATTTAAGTTCAGCAAATACTGTCTGTCTGTGAGCACACTTATTTTTAGATTTTTGAGCTGTAGGAGTTGCAGCTAAAGTGTTGGATTAAACTAAAAGGGAGCTGAAGATTGTAAATGTCAAAGAAAAATATTATTTCTAAAGGTCAGAAAGGTTTCTTAAAACTTAGGAAGATGACAAAGCTAGATAAGGCAAGAGAAGATGTTTGCAAGTCAAGACAAATCATATCTATTTTGCTGTATAACAGAGCCATGAGAGTACATGAAATTAATTCTTAATAGTAGAACACATTCTCAAAGTGAATCCCCTACATCAGGGCTGTCAAATTTGTGGCCCATGGGCTGGATGTGTCATGCGCTGGCCATGCCCACACCCAGTTTAGCAAAGGGGAGGGGGGACAATACGTCACATGACGATGCGAGTTTGAACACCCCTGCCCTACATCAATACATTTAGCTGGGGAAATCCCCATTTTAAGACTAAGCTAGGAGATACAGGTAGTTGTTGGCTTACCACCACAATTGAGTCCAAAATTTCTGTTGCTAAGTGAGACTGCTGTTAAGTCAGTTTTGCCCCATTTTATGACCTTTCTTGCCACAGTTGTTAAGTGAATCACTTCAGTTGTTAAGCTAGTAACATGGTTATTAAATCAATCTGGCTTCCTCATTGACTTTGCTGGTCAGAAGGTTGCATGACACAGGACACTGTGCAGCCATCAAAAATACATGCCAGACCGTTGCCAAGCATCTAAATTTTGATCACGTGTCTATGGGGATGCTGCAACCATCGTAAGGTTAAAAAACAGTCATCAGTCTCTTTTTTCAGTGCTGTTGTATCTTTGAACAGTCACTAAATGAACTGTTGGAAGTCGAAGACTACCTGTACACATGTTTCAAGTCTTCCTTAGGGCTGGAACTCTTTTGTCCCCAAAGTAGGCATCCCATAAGACACATGCATCTTCCATCGCATGAAATTCAGTAATGCAATATGCTTCCAAAACCCCAGGAGTATGATTAAAATCATGGTAATACTATCATTTTTCTGTATCCGTTTTTTTTTAAAGACTCTTTAATATAATTTACTCTTTTTTTTGCCCTGATTATATCATCTTTTCAGCACTATTCCCTGGCATTCCTTTGCCTGTGGATGTACTCTGATGTACTGCACAGTGGCAGACTATCCTGGAAGAGGTTGCCCATCTCTGGGCAATCTCTCTGGAGTACATAGAAGTTACATTCTTACAGCCCTAATTCCATATCTATGTATGTATATGTCACTCACATTCCCTACTTCATACTCTCTCTAGCACATGTGTGCCTGTACACACACTCACATAAAATCACAACATATACAATACCAAGATCCCTGCCTAACAGACCCAACTGGGAGTTTCATATTTCAATGAGAAGAAGTGGGGGGGAACAGAAATACAGTACAGTATGTCCCTCAGCCAAAGCTAACATGGCCATGGCAGCGCATTAAGCAGTGATACAGGGAGGGGGCATTTGCACTGGAAACTTTTCAGGCTAATTGGAAGTGGGCAGTTCCTGGCTGCATCATCTTTGGACTTAAAGCACCTTAGATCAGTGATGGCTAACCTTTTTGCCGTCACGTGCCAAAAGCAGGAGGAGAGTGGGTGGGTTGCACGCACGTGTGCCCACACCCATAATTCAATGTGCCCTGCCCCCAGCCATTTCTGGCCTCTGGAGGGCCTCTGGGGGGTGGGGAAGCCCTTTTCACCCTCCCCAAGTTCCTAGAAAGCCTCCTGAGCCTGGGGAGAGTGAAAAACG
>JANHFK010004621.1:4685-15462 GCA_036250565.1 Sibynophis collaris
ATTATTATTATTATTATTATTATTATTATTATTATTGTCAACATTATTAGTTAATATGCCACAATATTTTATAGACTAACTACAAGTGCTGGAAATGAGAGGCATTTTATGGCAGTGGATTCTCCTCTTTCTTCAGGGGTCAATCCCAGACAGTATTGATGGGGTGGAAAGGAATTTGACCCTATCTCCTTAATATGTGTGGCAGCAGGTTCACACATACTTCTCCCTGTTTACACGAGGCTACTGGATGAGGTTACTTGTCAGCACAGGGTCAGTGTCATTGGTTAGCTAATGTATTGATTGTATATATCAACCTGGTTGACCAAGTGATATTGTCGAAGTCTTGCCTTGGTGCATGGTACAGTGTCTGAATAGGGAAGGATAGGCTCGACCCTGACAAAACCTAATAGCTCTATGTCACAGTCATTCTCACACTCCCAGAGTTTTTCTAACCTTAACTCTGAATATAATTACACACATCCAAACCAAACAGGTATGTACTTTGAGGACTTTCCTAGATTCACAGGCCCTGCTTAAGGAGCAAGCAGTAGCTGTGGCCAGGAAGATTTTTGCACAAATCTGTCTAGTGGATGGATAGCAATACATCAGTGTACCAACTGCACCAGTCCCTAGATAGGAGGGCCTACCCACAATCATTCACCCTTTAATCATTAATTGTCTTCATTACTACACTGTGCACTCTATATGAAATCTCCTTTGAAGACCACTTAAAAGTTGCATCTTTTTTAAGTAAGATAGTTGTAGTGATCAAATATCAGTATGTTCTGAAAATCCCACTGGACAGTACAGAAGTGCTGAAACAACATTTAACTACCTTTCCTGAATTTTCCCTCTCGTAATATATTCCACCTGGTTGAAAGTCATATTGGAAGATCATGAGTTCCATATCCTATATGATAGAACAAGCCTTAATATTACATCAGATCAGCTTTCATAATACATAAAGACAAGTATGAAGAGGCCTTATTGAAAAGCAAAAACATATGAGTTGTCCAGATTATTCCTAATCCATTGCTCTTCACAGGCTAATCCCTCCTGTTTTCCCCCAGATTGTCTAAATAAATGAAAATTACTTGGGCAAACAGATGAAGAAAAATAACTAGGCGAGTATCACTGTAATTATTTGTAAAAATGTGCCAATGTTTTATAAATGTAAAACCTGTTAAATTAAGTAAAAGAAAAATTCAGTGGAATTATATAAAACCAAGTGCAGTTTATTTTAGCTAGAAGTTTGTTTGCTTGTTTTATAAGAACACAAAGTTACATTTAGTCAATACTTGCTTCTTGGACCTTTGATGCACAATAATCCAAATAAAAGATAGTCCTAAGAAAGTCATCTGCTAAAACTCAATGTACCAGGATAAGCAACTCCTGAAACATGGCTAACATTATCAATGATGGGCATGCTGAAAAGATTTGGTCAAATATATCTCAACGACCCTAGGTTTGCCCCTTCCTGAGATACAGGGTTTTTGTTTGTTTGGTATACTGAGCCCAATATAGAATAAAGTTTTCTATTACGATAAAAAACGTCTTTAGTTCATACTATATAATCACTAGATCCATATATCCACAAATATGATCAGAAGGCATCCTGCTACAAGACAACAAATCAATTGAAAATAAGAAAAAAACCTCGAGCAATTGGTTTGTGACAGTCTTTACACAATACCATTGCTGAAGCTTATAAAGCATGGATCATATCAGCACCAGAATGAAATTATTGGGGAATCCATGATTTGTGAGCTTTCTTAAGGAAGCATGACCTGAAAGTACAAAAAATAAATAACACACTCCACAGAAAAATCTAGTGACTCCTGCATTCAAAGTACCATACAACTCTGATATCCTACAAGAAATTCTTACCTTATTTCAAATCTTAAAAATTGATTAAATGATAGAATGTAGTATTTCGATTTATAAGCTATCCTTACGAATATGATTTACATTCAATGTATACTGCAGAGGCCACTGCAAAGGTGCTGTCCAATGAGTATTTAATACAATCAGTAGTTACAAATATTAAGAAACAACACAGAAACCCTGTAATATCTAATATAGAAATAACATCTATTTATGGAAGGCGCAATGTAATTAAACATAGTCGTATCTATTTGAAAAATGGCATATATGAAGAAAAAGCTGGTAAGATTCAACCAACAGATGAAGACCAAAGAATTCATTTTTATTACTTTCAAAAAAAGAAAACTTACATTGACAGCATAGTCCAATTTTCCTCAAATACTTATAGTGTACTTAGCTATTCTTTTCTAATACGTTCAGAATTTCTCTTTAGTCATTTCTCATCTTAGAGAGACAAATATGGAAAATCAATAAGGACTAATTCTTCAAATTATTTTCATTCAAGTTCTACTTAAGTCATTGATATGGGAAGTTAATAGGTGAAAAAAATGCTCTACTAGAAAATAATTGAAGAAATGGGCATTTAACCCTCAAATATATTCCTCATCTCTCTGCATTCCAACCATTAATTCTTATCCCTAACCCAAGGAAATCTGTATGCTATTCTTTCAGTGTCTCTGATTAGCCTAACTTTATTGCATAGTCACTTAACTTTAGAAAGTACAAGGCAGGTTGTGAAGGAGATTTTCTACAATATTTATTGACATAGGTTTATGATATAACACCTTCTTCGTTTGATAATTTTCAGCTTCCAACCAGCTTTAAAAATTACATAAACTATATAATTTTAAAATAATTAATCTCTGATTAATAATTAAACACAATCTCTGTTAACTAATTTGTAAAATTATATAAAAAAAGATTTTATTTTTAACCCTCAACATTTAGGAACTTGGTAAATTAGATTGATCATTAACTAAGTAGATTAGTTATCTGTTCAATTATCAGAACTGAAATGATTTAAAGTTGTATAAAAATATCACAATAGCTCTAGTTCAGAAATCACCTTTAAACTGACAGCAAAGAGCAACAGCAAATGAACTGTCCACAGGTATGGAAATGTTCTGTTAAAAGGAAAGATCTGTATTCATGAACACTTAACAAATGTAGCAGGCCTACACAAAACATATGCCTATTTTATAAACATGGGGGAGAGGGGGTTATATGCAAAATATGTACATTAAAAAAATAAACAAGTTTGGATTATATTCTTTTAAAATCATGTAAATCCTCTAATAGATTTATTGGGTGGTTATTTTTGTATTTAAAGATGAAAAGATCATATCAGTCTATATTTAAAGTTTATATATATATATATATCTTAATTCTTTTTATGTTAATACTCTTACATATTCAATGAAGTAGAACTCTTTTATCTAACACCAATAAACCAGGGTAATCAAGCATTAGGTGGGTATCACTGTCAAATATAAAGGTCCAGGAAATAATTTTGATTACATTCTGGAAAAAGTTAAGGCCAGTATAGTACTGGAGGTTTTTTTTCCTATTTGGAAATTGTTATCGAAGTTGCAATATTTAGCTTTGTACACTAGCTTTCCAAAACTTATACATATTGAAGTCAGCAGCAGCTACTGATTTCACTCTGAAGAGTAGCATTTAATCTTACAGCTTTGCCCTTGATAAAGACGCTTGGAAGTTATCATCAAGCAGTTACTTCTAGCACAGAGGTATCATTAGTACATTCCCAGACTTTTACTAGTATAAACCATCTCATGCACACTTTGGAAAATAATGGGACTTCCAAGACTTTATCTGTCTCTTTAGTACTTACAGTCTTATACAAACAATAGATAAGAGAAAAAACAACTAGGGTTACTGATTCTCACATCTTCAGGAGCTGTAATGTTTGCTTTCACTGAGCATGCCAAGAATTACCTTTATATTCGCCAAACAAAAACAGAGCAAAGAATTATCAAATTAAAATATGTGGGAAATATTTACAGGTATCAACTCAAAGTGAGACCAATGTCAGACCTAGGAGCCACAGTCAATATCTATATAGAGGATTCTAAATCTTAATTCCACGTTCCAGCAGGAGTAGCAACCAACAGATCGTTCTGTTTTTAAAACAGCTGTCAGGGCGGGTAGGGGTGCTTAATCTAGATCAAGTGATCGCATCACATGATGCTTGGGGAGCTAGCGCGAAGTGAAGTCATTTCGTCCTGGGGCAGGCCAGTAACTGGGGGCCCCCCGCTTACCTTTGCCTCCCCCAAATCGGGCTCCTCCTCGTAGTAGCCCTGCCCGGATTCGTAGGCAGCAGCTATCGCGGGCTCGCGACCGACTAACAGCACGACAGCAGCAGCAGTCAGATAGCAACCCAAAGAGAATAATCCCAGCAAGTGCATTGTGCAAAAGGCGGCAAGCGCGACCGCAGAAGCCGTAAAGACAGCGTGTGGTTGACGCTGTGGGGCTCCCCTCCACTCCTGGCACTCGCTTGGCAGACCTTTAAGCGGCGGGTTCCCCGGGATGGAGCAAAGGAAGGGGCCACGAAATCCCCTCCCGCCCCTTCGCCTGCTGGCTGGCCCGATCGCTCGCTCGCTCGGCGGTGGCGTTTTCTTTTTTCCCCTCCCGCTTGTCTTCTTCCAAAGTTGCGTGGGGTTGATTAGGAAAAAAAGGATCTTAAGAAACCGACATCCGAACCGGGCTCCCCCAGTAACTGAGGGAGGTCAACAGAGTTTCCGAGGCAAAAGAAAGGTGGAAAGTGTCCTCTTCAGCCCCCGGCCCCGCCAGGGGGCTCTATGCCAGCCAGCTGGGTAGGGGCAGCAGCCGGCTTCAGTTACCTCCTCGCTTCTTCGGGTGCCTTGTCAGTGGCAGCCGCGCTAGCAGAGGACGGGCAGCGGGAGCCTCTCCAACGCGTGGAGCTGTGCGGCAGCGGTAACCGCAGGGGCGGGCGGGCATGGCTAAAGCGCCCTCTGCCTGAGAGCGAGTGGCTGGTGAGGGAAGGAAAGGGAGGGAAGGAAAGAGAAAGGACGGAAGGCGCCCGGGTCGTGTGTTTCTTGAGTTCTCACCCCTCCCTGCCTCACCGCCTTTCCCTCCTCCTCTTCCTTCGTCTGTGCTGCACTTTCCCACAAGTAGCCGCTCGCCTCGTAGACTTTTCCCCAAAGACGCGAGGAAACGCGAGACGGGAGGCTCGCGCGCCGGGCCCGGGCCAAGGCTAGTCAAGAAACCTGAGCCACGCGCTGCTGAAGTGCACGCGCTTCCTTCGAAGCTGCTGCTGCTGCTGCTGCGAGATCTGCTGCTCCGCCGCTCTACTTCTCAGACTCGCCGGTCTCAGGTTATTGGGACCTTAAGAGTGCCGCAAAGGAGGGGGAGGAAAGAAGACGGCTCGCCCTTCAGGCAGCACCTTTCCGAGGCCCAGGATCCAAGTGTTTCTTCCGCTGGACCTCCTGGCGCCGCCCCCGGCAGAGATACCTGTCATTACCTTTGAGCTTATCAGAATAGTGCATTTCTGCATGATATACCTGGGAGCCGATCTCTGAAGATGCTTATGCCTTCTTCTGTATGTCGTTCCAGGGTTTTGGTTTTTAGTGTGGCCTTGAGGAACATTAATTTTACTTGGTTTTAGGCAAGAACAGTCTTCTGCATTGTGCAACAGTAAGGACATGGTGTAGCTACTCTGTTGTGCCATGCAAAAAAAAGAGGACTGATAAAGGTTGTGGAAGCTTCTGCATGTTCACTTAATAAGATTTGAGCAATAAACCATTTGGGGCAGTGATTTTTAATCTCTATAATCTCTAATAATAATCCAGTTTATTCATGCAAATAAAGCTCTGTTAGATCCAAACTGTTGTCCAAACGTTAGACTTTAAAGGGTGTGTGTAGACATCACTTGCTGAGACCTTTTTTAGATGTCCACTCATGAGTAAACCACTGCTTCCCTTCTCTTCACATGGAAGATCTTAGGTTGGAGAAATGGCAGGAGATGATAGGCATGGAGTAGAATGAGACTTTCTAAAGATCATTCACTCTTTCTTGGTAGAGATACAAGCTTTCTGTTTAGATAGATATTTGCTCCACTAGGCTGTTCAGAATATTTGAGTCAATGGAAGCCATGTTGTTATCTCTGCTTGCTCCTTTTTTTTCTTTTTAAACTGTAAGAATTGTATAAAAGCAAAAAGAAATAATCTCCCACTTTGTCCTACATGAACTATGGGACTTGTGGACTTACAACATACAATTGGGACTGGAATTTCTGTTTGATCATAAATTGAGTCAGGCCCCATTTTATGACAATTTTTATGGCAGTTGTTAAGTGAATCACATAACCATTAAACAAATCCAGCTGCTTCAATGGGCTTTTCTTCTGCCAAAAATTGGCAAAAAAGATCACAAATCACAGGGCTTGTAAATGGAAGCTGGTTACAAGTGCCCAAACTGCAATCACATGACTTGTTGGGATGGTGCAGCAGTCATAAGTATGCGTACAAGTCGTAAGTCTCTTTTTGCAAGGCTATTGTAACTTTGAACCATTTAAACAAATGGTCATAAATTGAGGAATACCTATTGGAACAAGGTCTCCTCTTTGGGAATGATGCACATTTTAGGAAATTATCCTAATCTTGTCAGACTCAAAAACATATATGGCAGCTCCTGAAGTGTTTGGTAAAGAAATGTACCTTTCCCATCAGAAACAAACATCATAACAAAAATCAGTCCTGCATTTTCTGCAAGAAGATTATTTCAAACTTTTCTGCTCCAAAGTAAGGCAAAGGTTGTTCATGTTTAAAAATCAAATCAAATTAAATTTAATTTAATTTAATATTCTAAACATCTTCATTTAAATTATAAGTATCTAGGTTCCATCAAGGTAGTATTCAGTTATAAAACCAAATAGTAAGTAGAGTCATTGGCAATATTTTCTACTGCTGGGCATTGCGCAGTGGTTGCAGTTGTGAGGCCTAAACCAGAAATATATTCCAAATAATGTGTACAAGCATTTATGTTTATTTTGGTCCTGAGTTTACACCTTTCAGAGGCTGCTTCAGTCCTGGCCTCTAGGAAACCCATTGCTGAGGTGCTCAGCTGAATTTGCCTCAGTGCACTTAGCATGGAAACTGGCATGTTCTCCTTCTCTGCTGCCCAGTGCTGGACCCTCTTTGATATGCATAGAAGGGTTGTACATTATGTGATTTTTCTGTGTACTAGAAATACTGATCTTGGACACAGCTTTACAGCCCAATGATAATATTTACATTGTATGGCTATTCTGGATCAGAATAGCATCTTTTGCATAAACAATGGATGTTTTTATCTATCTGGCCTAGCTCAGGATCCAGTTGACTCATTCTGGAAAGAAAGCATAGAGCTTCATATACTACAGAAGGTATAATTTCTTTCCCTTTTTTTTGAAGGGGAAAGAGGGGGGTTGTTGATTTTTTTAGGAACCAAAGATTTAGGTAACAGATCAAATATATGGCTTCATGCATTTCTTTAGTGATTGGATTTAAAGAACCATAGGTATTTGGCACTCTAATGTTCTTTCTAGATGAGAAACATCAGCTAGCACAAAATCCTGTTGCTTGTCTCAGGAGTGAGAAAACCAGATAATTTTTATCTACTTTCTGCCATTTGCACTAGATTCAATTTGATGTGCTGGTTTTGTTTAAGATAAGGTTTTGCCTAAATAAAGCCATAAATGGTATAGGCTTAAGTTTTCTTATAAATTACTAATGACTTCCATGCTTTAATACTAACTGCAATAGTTAAGTAATAAAGGTTTGGGATGGGACAAGAAACTACACCAAATAAGTGGATAGAAGCAGAATAATTTATTAGACTTTTTAAAATATTTTTCTTTTTTTAATTATTTTTAAAAACATTACTTTCATATTGTTTTGGCATTTCTGACAAAATAGATATCATGAATAAATCTATTGTTAAAATAAAGTTTATTAGCATAGAAACAGTTCAATAATATTTATATATTATTGTACAAGAAGATGGATCTATATCAGTCAAACTTACCTATATCTCAATAACATGATGCAGAGAAAGCATGTTTCAAATAACAAATATTTCATAATTCAACTATGGTTTGAAAACAAACGTTAACTTATTGTCATAATTTGTAATGTAAATATTTAATCTATTTACGTATATTTAAAGATCTTTTTAAGATCAGTAGAATTTAGCAGCACACACTTTGATACTTAAATCAAATAAATACATTTTTAAAAATACTGTATATAGTGTTTCACTTTGCTTTATATAAGATTTAGACATTTAAATGATTTTAAGAATTTCTATCAATGGAAAGTCTATGAACTACTATTGAAATTCAAACTTTTTAATCATATTACTATTTTATTGTACAGTAGGAAACTGTCCTGAACGGTCTAGTCATATTATCTGATATGACCACACTTTTGTTTAAATGTATGAAGATAGAAAATGGTTGTTCAAACTCATGATTATTTTAGAAGCAGTATATATGAATTATAGAAAACATTGGATTACCCCCCCCCCCAAAAGCTGAAAGAGCAAAGGAAGTAACAATTCTAGTAGCACTGCAAATATTACTTCTTTTTTCACTTTCACTTGACATAGTCAAAAATGAGACTAAATGCTTAAGGTATAAGACCCTTTATTTTTGCTATGCTAAATATTAAAGAATATTAATTGCATCTGAATGCCTAATGAGTTATGGCTAACCTAAAATAAACAAAATAATTTGCTTAAATTTCAATAGAAATTGTTTGGTACTCAGGTTACTTAATGTGTTCTTTAAGCTGTTCCAAGATAAGAATATTGTTAGGATTCTTTTAAAATTGTCAAGAAATGAGTGTAATATATACAAATTCAGAAATTCTGCTATCTAAATTTTGTAGGTCAATTCCATAATTCTGGGCAATTTTGTATATTACTAATAATAGATATTTTCTTAGAATTTACTGCACAGGTTGTTTACATGGAAGAAAATGGTATCAAAATGAAAAGAAATATTTTAGATACTTTTCATTTTCTAAATCCAGTATTTGAACAAATCAAGATGATTTAAGAACTACTGGAAAAAAGAAATAATGTATAGCCATTGCTAAAATTTCACACTTGAATTCAGGGGTTACATGATTTAAAAATATTTGTCAACCATTTTTAAAGGTTTTTATGAAATGAGAGTCAGGTTTTTTTGTTCCTGGGTTATAGTTACACATTCAACTGTATAATATATATATACAATATATATACAATAACATTAATTATGGTAATTAATGTATTGTAATTTGTAGTTAACTAAGGAAGGACTTGGTTTAATAGACAATTAAAATTAAAAGAAGGCCTAAAAGTCCTAATTTTCAACATGTTCCTTGACAGAACTACAGCCACCATTTTTTTCAGTTATAGGTACAAAATGATTAAAACTATATATGTCAACTGAGGCACAGAGAAAAAGTATGATATTTTCAGCTATGTAGCTAATATAGTGTATAAACTGAAATCCTAGGATATATTCTGTTTTGAGATAATACACAGAAAGGTATAAGAAAGCTTTGTAGAAGTTGGATTAGTTTTATGCAAACCTGTTAAATGTTTATGGTTCAGAATTAGAGCTAGTAAATAAATGCAATAAAACTAAAGCTTTAGCTTTTTAAAAAAATCAAACATATATATACTTTATAATCTCTGTAGTGCATAATGACAACTATACCATGATCTAAATCACTCCAAATTTTTAAATGAATCTATGAAGTCAACAGCAAAATATATTCTCCTATAACAATGTAAAATATGCCATGCTGTTCTTTAAGCCTATACATTACTTATGTAAAGATTTTCCTCCTGATAGTATTTGTATTATAAAGGGAAAAGGATGCTGAAAACAAATGTTTTAAATGTTTACTTTAAAGTCCAAATCTGCACCTTAAATTAGGAGATTACAGGAATTCTTTTTTTAATCATTCCCTCCTCAATTTACGAAACATGTACATTATGTTCCTTAGAAAGTCATGTTTTCATTTTATTTAGATCTATTTGTAGCCACTGCATCAGGAGGTCAGAAAAAAGGGATGGGCCAATCATAGATAAAAGTAGATGGGGTCATCCAATTCTGGTTTGTCTACCTCTTTTCCCTTGCATGAGATAAAAGGGAAAAACCAGATCAGATGTCCTTGATTTGGTCATAATCAATAGAGAATGATTAAGTTTTAATTCTTACATGATTCACCCCCACCCCATTTCTGAGCAGATTCAAAATTCATATTTAGCTTTAAAAGAAGCAATTTTTACCATTCACTAACTACTGTGGTTGCTCTACCTTACATTTCAATTAGAAATTTTGATTTTTGTGCCGCAAAAATAGGCCAACCCCTCTGCAAGTTAAAATATCAGATCTTAAACAGTCTTTGCCAAAATCACTGAATAGATTATGTCATAAACTGAACAACTATCTTCAGTTTAACATATTGGTTAATAAAACTTTTTTACACATATTATTTTTAGAACAAAAAGTTAACCCCTTGTAATATTTTCCTAAATTCTTTTTCTATTGTTGACTGTATTATTCACTTAGCAGGAGCAACTCTGTAAGACAGTTTTTCTGTTAAATAGATGGCTGGTTTAGCCATTAGGTTAAATACACAATGGATTAAACTGTATTATACCTTGCATTATGGAGCCATAAGGATGCATTTTATTTTCTTTAATCTTTAACTTCTAACTCTCAGCATTCCAGAAACCCCTCTCCCAACAAATGCACTCTGAGCGATCATCCTTCAAAGATCCAATTTATTAGAGAAGAGATTTATTTATTTTATTTATTTATTTAGATTTCTAGACCGCCCCTCTCCCTTGCGGGACTCGGGGCGGTTTACAATTT
>JANHFK010004621.1:61166-71691 GCA_036250565.1 Sibynophis collaris
ATCCAGGCGGATGGGTGGAGCCTCCTGCTGCCGTTACTACCGGTTCTAAGAACCAGACAGAACCAGTAGGAACCCACTACTGATCTCAAAGGAAGGGAAGTTTTGTTGAAATTGAGGGGCTCATTGTATCTGCTGCTGGACAATTTCACAAGTTTGAATATCTAGCATCTTTCATAATTCATTGGAGTTCAGTCACAGATAACAAAGTGATTTTACTAAAAGCTATTTGATAAAAAGAAGTGTCTCATCCTGCATTATCAGGTTATTTTAATTACTTATTTGATGGTCATGATTATAGTGCAGCAGTTTTTCAAAAGAATTGCAATAATCTAAATGTTTACAATATATTGAAATGACATTTGGTTATATTGGAAATTTAAATAATGATATTGGTTAAAAAATAAAGATTTTGGGAAAGTATAATGAAAAGAGAACATAATGAAAAGTAAGGTTTCAGCAGCTGCCATATTTTGCTTTGAGACCTGCTTTTAGGGAAAAAAAATTCCAAATCAGATACCCACATTTGTTTTCTGGACAAAAGGAATTTAAAAAGTTTGGCTATGAATGGGCAAAATCTTATGGAATTCTATATTGTAAATTATATTTGCTTATTCCAAAACTACTTTTGTCAAAATACTTAAATTTGAGCTCTAAATAAATCTAGTTGTGCTACTTACCTTTAATGTACAATCTTTCTATCCCCAGCTAATTTTCTGGACCACAAATTTATTATGAATTTTATATTTCGGACATTTGCCATTTTTCCTGATGAGAGCTTTGTTCAGGCATAGCATTCCAGTCAACTGTAATCAAACTTTTAAAAGTTCACAATGTACTGTTTATATTATTGAGTCTTAATCATGTTCTAGTACTGCTGTTATACTTCAGAATACCTGAATATAGAATTATAAATTTTTGGTTCTTTTCTGGCATTTATCTTGAGCTGACAGTTTTAAAAAACTGGAATATTTGGGATAAGGTCAAGAGTTTTATGCTTCCTTTTAACAATAATTCTGAAGTTTAAATTAAATTTAACATGTTGTTGGAATCAACACTCCACACTTTTCTATATTTCTATATATTGTATAGTTAATAATTTGTGCTGCAAATACAGTATATAACATCAAGAAGTAATTGAATATAAAATTATAGTGTCATTCAATGACATCTGAAAGTATTTTTTCAGAGATGGTATAGAAAAATAAAAGTTTAGATTATAGGCAATATCAATCCTCCTACCATGAGATATTAGTCTGAAAGTACTTCAAAAAAGCATTAAATTGTTAAAATAAAGAAACAAAGCTATCTTGAGAAGCTAAAGCTGGCCCTAGAACTGCCTTACTCAACCTCAGAGAGACACTCCTAGTGGTTTTATAGAAGTCGAAGTACAATATGTCTGGAGAACATCAGGTTGGGAAGAATGTTATCACACAGTTCCATGTTATACTAGGACTGAGCCAAAACATTTTAGATTTGAAGCCAAATCATACATTTAGAAAAGGCCGCTTAACCTGGCCAACTTTATTTTGTGCAAAATGTATCTGT
This sequence comes from Sibynophis collaris, assembly GCA_036250565.1. Lineage (NCBI taxonomy): Eukaryota > Metazoa > Chordata > Lepidosauria > Squamata > Sibynophiidae > Sibynophis > Sibynophis collaris. The sequence goes on from JANHFK010004621.1 coordinate 62,712, forward strand.
GAACACCTGATGAAGACAGGGACAATTTCCGATAGTGGGGGATATTTTTAGTGGAAAATGTTTAGTCCAGATCAGACATACACTACTTTTTCTTAAGAAGAATTGGTATGGAGGAGTAGAAGGAAAAAAAAGGTTGTTTATTAAAGTTCAGAAGATAATTAAATAGGTGATATAGAATTTGATCCTAAATATTTGTTCACTAGATGATCCTTCAGTGACATCTTGCAATCTCATACTGTGATTGAGTATTTTATAGTCTGTTGGTGATAGAAGGTGATGTCTATCTGTCAACTTCGAAATGGATCAGGCCTGTCACAGCCATCTTTCTGTTTCTCAGATTGCCACCCAGTGTAGGAGTGGGGATGTCTGGAATGTCGGACCAGACAACAACAGACCATCTTGTGGGAACTAAGGTCATCTATCTATTCCTTAATTATACTGAAACTATGGGAAATATTTAGAGCTGGTTTCATTTTCATCTGTGCCAAAATGCTGAAATCAATATAACAGTTCTTTTAGAAAGTCTCGGAGTGCTGAATTGATTGGGTTCATTAGTCAGAACCTTGACACCCAAATTAAAAATTATTGAACCCTCTGTTTCATCTTATTCTGTTCCATTCTAGCTCACAATGGATGGTCTTTTTATGACTTCTTGTTGGAATGATCAATAATTCCTGAAATTGATAATTGGTGGGTATGATTTCTCACATCAAATAATTCAAGAAAAAAGTTACTTGACTACAAAATGCTTGACCTGCAGCTTAGGCAAGTCTGTCTTCTCAGCACTCCCAACTTCTTGGCTAGACAAATATGTTAAATCTTGTCACAGGAGCAAATGCAGGTGTCTATATAAAGATATTACACAATTTATGAACATGTACAATTGAAAGATTTTATTGGTAATATACCGTATATGCAAAAGACAAAAAAGATTTTGTCTTAATTTTAACAAATTTTCTAAGTAGCCTGTATAAGTTCTTCTTCATAGACTAATTTTCAACATTCTGAATGCTTACTTGATAAGGAAAAGTCATGATTGCACTAAAGATTTAAAGTTGATTTTCCAGCTTCTGAACTATACTGTAGAATTAACTAATAAGCATGACCTATTTTTGCTTTAGTCATAAGTTTTAATTTGTCACATTACTTTACTTATGTATAGCAAATGAAATATCCACATCTTTGGAATTAATGAAATTGGTTTCGGTTTCAAGATGAATAATAAAATTTTCAAAAGCTTTTCTAAACATTTAACTGCTACTACCTTTTCATGTATTTTAATAAGGCACTGATAAACTAGAAAACACATGTGATCTTTTTTCATGCTTAGTTATTCTGCCAGGTGCAGAGGATTTTGCAGCTATGAGATGCGTGCTAAATTTCCAGTAACTTCAATGAAAGCATTCAGCCACCAAGCTTATTTAAAGGTCAAGCCCTTTGCAGTTAATTTAGCATCTGGGTATGCTTACAAAGAAATGTTTAATTTGTACTGCACCTTAACTGAATGGTAGAAAATGCAATTTGGGTAGTTGTTTTACCTCTAGGATCAGTTTATATTATGTTTCATTTATAACACCTGACCTACAGTTACCTTTTTCTTCAAGGCATTTAATCCGGGCATCAAAATAAGAGGTAAAAAAAATCAGATTCTGCTAGAATCTGATTGAAGAAAATCTAAATGGTATTATCATAAGCAATACAGTAAGCCTTCCTCTCCATATTTATTTCATATTATACATTTTACTTCACAAAAATTAGAACATTACTATACTGTAAAACTTATTTAATATTGTATTAAATATTTGTCCATACAACTATATAGGATCTGTGATTCATTTTATTATTTCTTTCCAAATGTTTTATATACTTCAGAGAGACAATGTAGTCTATTAAATGGATTTTATGTAAATCTCCGGAAGATAAAATGTACTTTGGAAACAACAAGTCAGTGTAATGTGAAAAATAAAGCCATTTCCTTAATAGACTTTCCCCAAATTATTGCATTTCAGTGAGGATGCACATATATTGTTCTCTTCCTTTGATTCACTGAAAGTAAATATGATTCTATTTGGCTGAATCATACCCTATAATTGTAAAGCAGATAGGCCTACCAAATACTTTGCACATGAAAATGAAAACAGATATATTTATAAGTACAGCAATGTCAAAGAATCACTTAATAAAATGAAAGGCATAACATTGGCAGTGCTGGACTCTGGCAAGAATCACAACATTTGAGCTTTCTGTTTGCATACCACTTACAATTGACTTTATTGCCAGCTGGCTGAAAAATAACAAAAACCACCTTCCTTGAAAAACCAACTTGGTTTCTTGAAAGACACTGAAAGGGGGAGATTTGTCTGGCTGGCAATTTGTTTGATTTATTGAATGGAATACCAGTTGCCATAATATTCCTGCCAATTGTATGCTTACTTTTGTGCATCTTTTATTCCATGTGCTTTTCATGCTGATGAATGAAAAACGTTGCCCATGACAACAAAATGTGTTTCTGTTCTAGTAATTTTATATTTGGTCAAACACATATTTGATGTATTTTTTTCCAGTGAACTATGGAAAACAGCAGCAAAGAGCCCGTCTCAACTGCCAAGTATCATCCTCTACATTTTTTTTCTAAATTACAATCCATTGCTGCTTTAAGGAGTCTAACTTGAATTGATCATGTCCACCTACAGAGAAGTTGTCATTTAATTTATAATTGTTTTGTTTCATATTTCATAGGGACAGGCATACGTAACATTTCTTTAGCTGCAAGACCTAAATGAGTGGCATTCAAGTTAGCTTTGAGAACCTCAAATTTTGAATGGCATTCAAATTAGTTTTGGGAGCCTCAAATTTTTATTACTTATATAATCATGTTGCCTGGTATACCAATACAACCACTTTGGGATGGAAATGTTATTTTTACTGGTACTGTACTGGTTAACAAAAATGCTGATCGTCATCATTCCAATCCTAATCAAGAAGGAATTCAGCTTTAAAAATAAATCATATTCATTACAATCATATGATGATCAACCTCACATATGGTTTGATCTTTAATTTTACCTGTGTTGCTGCAAATGAGATTGTGGTGGCATGAAGAATATAATCTTATTCCCATGATATAAGTGATACATAATGATGTTTTAGCATGTGATGACACTTCCCATCTGGAACAATTTAGCAAAATTTTCTTTTCACAGCTGAAATGTGTTAATTGTGCTAAAAATGTAGAAAACATAAGAAATGGTGGTGATTGTCCTCTTAAGTATTTCCAAATATATCTTTTTAGAATGAATTTATCTGCACTTCTGAAATGCTTTATGCTGTTATTCCTTCTCATATGCAAGAATTAGAATATGCAGTATTCATTTGAGAGACAGTAGTATTGAAATTCAAAATCAAAGTCATACCCAACATTTGTTCCTAAATTACTTTACTTATTTTAGAATAAAAAAGAACTCAGTGGGTGAAGGTTATCTAATCAAAACTCTTGATTTAGCACAGGTCACTTTATAACCTAAAATAGAACTGAAAGCATGCAAAATCCTCCTAGGAATTTTATTTTGGCAGTGAGATGTATTTTCACACATAAATCTCTTGATGATGGGATTTGATTAAAAAAAATATTATTTGAGACAATACAACATAATTCTTTTCTGTACTGTTAAGAGATATCAGTTAATGATTCGGTTTTTATATTGCACATGCAAAATAAATAGTAATAGCACTATAGTGTTTCCCTGAAAATATAACATGTCCTGAAAATAGCTGTAAATATATGCCATCCCCCCAAAATAAGCCCTAGTGAAGAGGTAGGTGTGGCCAGCATAGGAGGCAGCCCTTCCCAGTCAGTAAATGGCAGCTGGACCCCTTAATCAGCTAAGCTGATAGGGAGCTGCCTCTCTGTTCTATCTGTCCCTAATGTTCTTGTTGTTTGCCTGCTTCCCATCCATCCATCCATCCCCCTTGCAAACTCCCGTCCCACTTGCAAGAGAGCAGCCACCTGGCACCTCTTGCCACATAGTGCCCACCCAGCGGACAACCCCCCTCTGGCCGGGCAGAGCACCACTCACTGACTGAGTTGTAAGAGACCGGTCGGGCCAGCAGTTTGCTGCCGAGTCTTCCAGGAACTGGGACAGAGAGTCTTCTGGCAGCAGCTACTCTGGGAGTGCACTTCCCACTCTATGGTTCCAGCTCCATGCGGGGCTGTGGCTCCCTTCACCCTTCGCTGCCTCTCTGCCCTGGCTGCCAGAAGACACAGCAGCAGGCGGCTGGCCTGACTGGCCTCTTCTCCACTTCCAGTGGCTTCCAACTGGGGATTATGTCTTGCAGCCTGCCCTGCTCCATTTGCCACCCACAAATCATGCCCCCCCATAAGATATGTATCTTACTGGAGACTGGCAGCTCCATCATGTCTCTTGGCCGGTCTGTGCAAGGAAGCACCTTGCACGGTAAAGAAAAACTTCTCTTGAGTTCAAGAAGTTCTTAATTGCTGACACTATCAAGATGGTTTTTTTTACTGTACAAGGTGTTTCCCTGCATAGACCAGCCAAGAGACACGACGGAGCTACCAGTCTCCGGTAAGATGCACATCTTGTGGCCTGGCTCACTCCACCCTGCCCCATCTGCCATGCCCAAATTGCACCCCACTGTGAGATGTGTGTGTCAGGGTTCCAAGGAACACTCCCAATGAAATAAAATTCCAAGGCCTGAGGTTCCTCAAAGTTATTAGAGACGTCATGTTGGCACATCTATGAAAATCCAAATCTGAAAGCTTCCAAGTTTTCCACACCCAGCTGACAGTTCACAGCTCTGCCCCACACCCACAAGTTCATCACATCATCTCTTCATACTCAACTGGATACAATATCCAGGCAGTCTCCAGCAGTGTCCTTGAATACAGAATGTTGTTATGACTAACTTTCTACCACTCCAACAAAACCCCCTCCCAATTTCCCCATCTAAAATATGTGGCAGTTAGGAAGAGAAAAAAAAGCTGACAGTGCGTCTTACAAGAGACTTGCAGCTCCGTCGTGTTCCTTGTCATTGTGTCCAGGGAAACACATAGTTAAAATAATCTTCTAGTGAGTTCGATTGAACTTTCTCACAAGTTCGATTGAACCTTCCCGCGAGTTCGATTGAACTCTCAATAAAGAGATGGCAGTGAAGGGAAGCAGCCAGGCTGCTGTTCCCATTGGGGTGGGATGGGACATGCTGGGCTGCGAGAAGCATGTCTTACCTTTCCAGGTCCATCACGTTCCTCACCGTTGTGTCCAGGGAAACACATTGTAAAAGAAAAATATCTTGCGTGTTCAATCAAACATTTTGAACTTTTTCTTTTACAATGTGTTTTCTTGGACACAAAGGTGAGGAACGCGACAGAGCGGTAAAGGTAAGACACGCATCTGGCTTCTCGCCTGCCCCACCTGCCACCACCAAATTGCACCTCTAAAGAGGGCAGGTGGCTAAGCAAGGGGCAGGAGCCTGCCATGCGCGGCGAGGGGGGAAGAAGAGACAGCAAGGGGAGACACATCTCACTCCACATGTCTTGCTTTTCTCCTGCCCCACCTGCCAGAAATGCTAGAAATGTATTTTTGTGAACTTCATCGGGCCCCTGCCTCCGAGTCATGGAGCAGGACTCTGCAAGGCTTGTGTCATTGCACGCACAAATGGCAGCACTGCCATGAGGTTTGACATACTGGCACAGCCACAAGTGTCAGGACACCAGCTGTGCCGGTATGATGAAGCTTGCACCAGTGCTGCAGTTCCTGCATGCAACAAGCCTTGCAGAGTCCTGCTCCAGTGGAACATGTCAGGGCAGCCTTGGCCAGTGCAAAGAACAGGGAGGGAAGGCAATGGTGGTGACAGGACATCCAGTCCCATGCTCACCATCTCCTGTATTCCCAAAATAATTAGACTTGTTTAATAAACACATTTATGAAAAATCAACAATAGAAACTACATGCCACAGGACACTATATTTTCCTATTGGCTGAATCATTAAAAGGTAATGGTGTACAGGTCGTCCTCAACTTACAACAGTTCATTTAATGACTGTTCAAACTTACAAGTGACTTATGACAATTTTTGACACTTATGACTGTTGCAGCATCTCCATGGTCACATGATCAAAATTAAGATGTTTGTCAATTGGTTCATATTTATGATAGCTGCAGTGTCTCGGGTCATGTGATCAGCTTTTGCAAACTTTTGACAAGCAAAATCACTGGGAAATCCAGATTCACTTAACTACCATGTTACTAACATAACAAATACAACGATTCACTTAACAATTGTGGTAATAAAAGTCATAGAAAGGGGAAAACTCACTTAACAAATATTTCATTTAGCAATATAAATTTTGGGCTCAGTTGTGGTCGTAACTTGAGAACTATGAAAATGAAAATAAGGGGAAAATAAGGGAGGGAAAAGGGAAAGGGAAAAAGTATAGGATAAAGAGGAGAAGAAAAAAAAGCATTAACTTCCAACTGTTTTTGGCGCAGTAGAATAAAGTAATAACAAACAACCTCAACTTTTTACTTTTACATAATAATATATATTAGCCATTTCTGTAATGATAAACTTATCTATAACAAGGAACTCATAATCTCTTCTTCACTTTTTACCTGCACAAACACACATTCATTTTAGAAATCTTGGGTTTTCTCAAGCTTAGTGCTATCACCCTGTCCTCTTTTTCAGTCTTATGATGAAATAGTAGATTCTTATACCAGTGAAAAAATCCTTCCATTTTATGACCCTGTCATAAAACCCCTTTATTCTGGGTAGAGTTGTGGCTAATGGAATGCTGGTACAAATGGCTAATGCTATAGTACTTTATAGAGATTACAGTTAGAAAGCAAAGGCAAGAGGATGATGTACAAAGCCAGTTGCACATGTTAAAAAGAACTAAAGGGAAGGGAAGTCATTTATAAACAAAAGACAAAAGAAACACTGATAGCTCTTGTGCAAACCATTCTGCAATTAAGCTGTATTTATGTATTTCTTTAAAGAGAAACAGATTGTATCCTCTCTATAATGTTAATATTAAATAACATTTCAGTTATTTATTAACATTTCAATTACTTATCCTAAATATTTGAGGTCCAGAATGCAATATCCTGTTTAAGATACTATGCTATTATGAAAAATGATCAGTAAGATGAAAATATTAATTTCAGAATTTGTGATTGAAAACATTTAAAGAATATATGGACACTTTTATTCCACCTCCTCCAGAAAACAAATAAACACCTTAGAAAAAGTTATATTATGTCTTACAAAAAAATGTCCAAAACAATAATGTTAATTCTGATTCAAAAACACACTACTATGTTATATTTATGAAGAGATGAACAGGGAAACAAAAGGATTTAAAAAATAGTGTGCTTTAGATTTAGTTAGAAATTCATAATATATTGGATCTTTCTTTGTTCCATCTCTTTCTGTTCCAGATCTATGTCATCTCCATTGTTTCACTAAGTTTTAGTTATATTGATGTTAATTGCCTGTTGACTGTCTAGAGCTTCCGTCAGCTGTCAGCTGTCGGTCAGCTGTCTATACTGATGTTTTTATATCTCTGTGAACAACCATGATTCAAGTAATCAAGTTCTTATGAATGCTTCTGGTCAGTATTCAATTTAAAATTGCAGCATGCTCAATTTACTATATTTTTAATTAATTCAACACATATTCATATTATCCTTAGTTTTTCGATAGGTTTGGTAGATAAACAGACAGAGATGCAATACCTATGTGCATGTAAAAATGGAAGACTGATATAGCAGAATAAAGAACTTTCTGTATAAACTGATATTTCAACTTTTATAAAGGGATTTCTCAATGTAAAAAAAAAAAAAGACCTGAGAGATCATTTAAAAATATCCTCGCTCTGTGTGAAAGAAATATTTATTACAAGAAATTATTATTTTTGACCGTTTATAGTACTATTAATAAGTAAATAATTAATCTTCAACTCTATCATTTATAAAGCTTCTTGGCAAAAAAGGCTTCTGATATGCTAGAGATTATTCATTTTTATACTTCCAGTCCCAAAATAAACCATTTTCCTTAGTCTATTACACCCTTTATTACTATCTCAATAAATTATTATCTTCTCAATAAATCTGCATATGCTCCAAACGGTGACTTGGCTTATCTATCAGATCATAATAATTTAAACCACAAAAAATATTTTCATGTTGGGAAAAAATTATTTCTGTAGAAGATAAGCTGTCTTCCTGTTGTAGTATTATTTTGCAGAAGCTTTGTTTTGTTAGCTTCTCATCTCATGCACTCTAAACTAAATCTCTTTGTGAATTCCACAATTACAATTACAGAAATAAATGCATTAACTATCCTTGACATGTCAAATTATTATTACTTAATCCATAAACGCAATATACATTTATTTTTTAAAGCTATGTTTTAAAATTTAAGATAATATTTTTAATTTTATTTTTTTAACCCTAACTTCTGAAACACAAATTTCACTTGCCGTTGGAGTCGTCCATAGTCAGATCATACACTTGTATGCATTTGTGTAGATAAACAGGTGAGTAGATAATCATGAATATGTCCTATTCTGGAAATTGTCTGAAAAAATATTTTACTTAATTGCATTAATCTTCTGCTTGTTGTTTTTTGCATAAGCAAGAATCCTGGTGATTGCAGTAGTATAGAAACTGCAAAACAAACTGATTACTGATCAATCTACTGATCAGTGGTGCATGATAATTGTTTAGATCAGTGGTCACCAACCGGTGGGCCGTGGCCCACTGGTGGGCCGTGAGAAAATTCTAGTGGGCCATGGAGAAATTTCATTTCTGGCGGGTGGGATGAGGTGGAGCAGAGCGGGCGAGAACTGGGACACGGGTCTTATCTTTCCACCTTCTCACCCACTCAGCTCCGCTCCACCCCACCTGCCAGAAACGAGTCTTTGGCAAGTTCATTGCGCTGCTGCAGCCTCTGTTGCTCG
>JANHFK010004622.1:27157-42608 GCA_036250565.1 Sibynophis collaris
GATTCGAACCTGCAGTAAATGCAGGCAGCTGGTGTTAATAACAGGGTGTTTAGACCACTGTACTACCAAGGCTCTTTTGACAGGTGGCAGTCCAGTCTCTTCTTGAAAATTTCTACTATACCATAGGATTTATTTGTATAATTTGAGTGGAAATCTGTAAATCTTAAAATATCCAACCTTACCTGCTGATACCTTCCTCCTGAGGTTATCAACATTTTGGCAATATGTGTTTATGGTCTCTATAGAAGATATATTCCTTATGCTTCAATAATCCAGAAATATTTTTTTTCTTTTTTTATGTGAAATCGTTAAATAAATTTTGAATCCACCATTTCAAAATTCTGTGGTTTTGTAGTTCTGCTTTCATCAGTGATTAAAAGTCAACTGCAATACAAATATCATATTTCATTGTGGAGTTTGAATATTAAAATATTGACATTTGAAAAATAATGTATATGGGCCTTGCTCTCTCTTGTCTTAAACACATAAATCTAATGACATTGATAATGGCAAATGTTAGGGAAAAGTAAAGGTGATCTTCCAGGAATATTTATTACAGCTTTGGTTTGCTCAACATAGACTTGGGGTAATTTACAATTTATTCTTATTCTTTCCTCCACTATTAGCAGGGTGACCTGAAAAAAATGTGTGGTACAGAATTGATCCTAGCGCTGAAAGGCTTATTGATATGTCTATAGAGTCCTTACTCTGCCCTTTCCATATTCTATCTTCTTCTGAATTCTTCTGCTGAATAACTGTGTCTCTAATAATATTGCATGCAGTACCAGAAAAATCTGGCTAGCGTTTTTAAGTTTTCTGTCACCATCAAACTGGATAGCAATTATTAACAAAAAAATGGGAGATATTGATGCTATCCGGTTGGGATTGCTTGCCCAGAACAAATTGCTTAACTTTGTTCTATTGTTTTACATTTCAAAAGGGCCTTGCCTAGGTTTCTTGTGGGAAGAAAAGGAACTACAAGAGAGGTTATAAAACATCCTAAATCACCTCCTTCTCTTTCTCTTTTTTTTCTTTTTTGTAATCCTTTAAAGAAAAATCCAATGTTGGTATTTTGGTAAAGTCTAAGTTGGCCCCAGAAGAAAACTAGAGGCATTGTTCTATGGGGGGAAATAGATTTTTTTAACACTGAAACTCTGTTGCTGTTCAAGCCTATTGATGTCATGAGAATAGCAGCCAAAAGTATGAGATTTGTTAGCATGCAACGCACAACTCCTAAGTGCTTCAAGCCATCTTTCTTTTCTTAAACAGCTGACAATGTAGCATGTCTGTCCTACCTCTCTACCTTTCACCCTTGTGAAATAACTGAACAGTGGCAAATATTATTATCTGATTACCGCCATTCTATCATGTTTCTTGTTGTTACCAAGACACCAGCTGGCGTGATCATCATTTTGTATCTTAGCTGCTTGCCTAGTTGCTCATGAAGGCAATTAATACGAGTGTCTAATATTTACAGGATTCTTACTGCCACATTGTGTGTTACTGCACTCACTGCTGCTCCTTTCCTACATAAATTATATGATAAGTCTTAACTTTACTAACCGGTAAAGAGTATCTTAATTACACAATACATTGAGCACAAAGCTTCTTCTCGGCAGGGGCCAGACAATGGAAATTGGTGATATAATGCATTAAGCCTTCATTGGTATTGTTTATACATTTATAATAGTGGTTGTGGTCTTTGGTGATAGCAGAGGCAATAAATAAAAGCTATTAGAACTCTTCTTTTCATTATCCTATGATTTTATAGCCTTTGGTTTCTTAACTAACCATGCATAAAATTAAGTATATCTTTCACAATTATGGGAAATAACTACTTCTAGTTTTTGTAGCTGATATTTAGAGCTGTAACCTGAGTTGCAAGATGCCGGTAGGGCTTAAAACAGTATTTTAGAATATATTTGCTTACTCAAAGTAATATACAAAATAAAGTATTTACCCTGTAATTGAAGGTGGATGGATGGATGGATGGATGGATGGATGGATGGATGGAAGGAAGGAAGGAAGGAAAGAAAGAAAGAAAGAAAGAAAGAAAGAAAGAAAGAAAGAAAGAAAGAAAGAAAGAAAGAAAGAAAGAAAGAAAGAACATTGTATAATATTCAGATTGATATGCAGTGCCCAGAACGCTTTCAGTGAAATGGGTAGCTACATATATTTGATTAATAAATAAATAAAATAATGGTTACATAGTTTGACTTGGACTGGGGTACTGGAATTCCCTTGATTATGGATTGCACTGGATTTCTTTGGACTTGTCACTTTTGCTGTTAGCCTAATTTATTTTTCAAGGAATTTGCTGCAGAGATAAAATTTTGTTAGACTTCCATGTATGCTGTTTTGAACACTTTGAAAAAAGGTGCCATACGAATGAATTAAATACATAAATAATGAGCAATGAAAATAACAATCTTGGCATGTCTGCAAATTTCAGCTTGTGTGGTATTTGAAAAATACCAGCACCCTATAAAAATAATGTAAGTAAATTGGATAAAAATACACTCATACATACAGAAATATAGTCATTTGTAGCTGGAAATATGGCAGAATTGCAGTTACTTTTCCAGCTAATGCTATGAAAATTTTATTAGGAATTCTCGTCCAATTTGATGGAATGAAATTGCTTTTTTTTTCTCTCAAAGGAGAAGAAAATTTCAGTGAAATTTTCATTGGTAATGTGTAAGGTTATTGCAATTGCTTTATAAATAAGGTGTCCAAGAAGTACCAATGAAAAAGAGGAAAGAATACAAGAAGAATTCTATTTGATGATACATTTATACAGTTCTTATCTGCAACTCTTCCTCCAGGAAATCTGGGAAGCTACATCAGCCAAGCCCCAATTTTAACAGTGCTTCTATTCAATTCCATATAAATCTCCAATAATAATGATAACATCTCTATTTTATAATAAATCAAGGAACTGAAAATTGCTGCTTGTCACAGGTGCTTCGCAGATCAGGTAGCCCCTAAGGCTTATTTTCTGCTGGCAAGGTACAGTATAAAGAAGTGGTACAATTTTAGTGGTCAGGGACAAGGGAATCTAGTGCCCACATTGATTTCATCTCTGTCCAGGGTCCCTTTCTGACATTTTTGAGAGTATGTCTTTTGTTCCAATTAGATAGACGAAGGTAGAAATTCTGTCCATGTTCTGACATCCTGCTTGTCAAGTGGAATCACTGGTTGGATTGACTTAGAGATAAGTTGGAGTTTGGTCCAAGAATGTTGGTCTTGGGACTTATTCATATTGAAGATGATTTGACAGAAGCAACTGAGCAGTTTATATCCTCTGTGGCTCTTACAGCTTAATCATAACCATGATTAAGATTAGACTTAACTTAGAACACTTAGAATTGCTGTTAAAAGGCAGCCTTTCAAAACCATTGGGATGATTTTGTTGGAGGATATCCTGGGGGTTTTTCCAGTTATGTCATCCTAAACAGTCAATGAATTAATAAACAACACATTTATCTTGGTCCATAGGAATAACCTAGCCTCTAAAGACATCCGCTGAAATCCACAGAATGAGACATATAATCACCTTTAGTCATAGTTTACTGGACTGAAAAAAAAGCCAGAAATGACTTCATAAAAAACTAATAACTTACTGGCATTGTGAACCCATATTTCTCCCTTTTCTGAGGTTCAATGGAATTAGTTAGATTCCATAAAACACAACATAATGAGGGTTAAAAGTATAAAGTGTCTTTAGTATTGTCCCTACTCTGCACAATTTTAAAACAGAGAAATAGTGAGAGAGAACAAACAACCCTGAACAGTTACACACAAACCATAATGATGATAAATGATGTTTAAATCTGGCCATAATGAAGCCAGAAAACCAGGTGATAGATCTCTAAAAATGAAAAAGTGTGATGAAGCCTGCAATATTAATAACATTCTAATAGTTCAATAATTCTCTTGGTGAGGTGTATTTTCAAGAAGCATTTGAGGGCTACTAAGCAGAAATTCAGGGTTTCAATGCAGTGTGATAGAGATTGAGATGACAGAGACAGAGATATGGCGTTGTTTATATATGTGATTATATATGTATATATGTGGGGCGTTTAAATATCAAATAGATTGTGAAGCTCGATATATGACACCCTTTGCCAGAGAATGCAGAGCAGGGGGTTGCACTTGATGACCTCTAGAATCCCTTCCAACTCTATGATTCTGTTATATAGATATATTTGGTTTGCTATCTAGTTATCAACTGTAACACTCAATAGCTAATTACTAGCAGTAGCCAACTTGCAAAGGCTCCACTGCATAGTGTTATCTTTTTAAAATATCTCAATTTTGTATTTATTCAAATAGCATGCTAATCATACATCACTCCTGCCACCCACCCATTCAGTTACATAGACATTTGTAGAAACTTTTCTAGAAATGAAGGGTGTATGTGTGAAGGGACAATACATATAAATATGTATGTTCCATATAATTCTAAATATATGAAACAATTCATATTGAGGGAGAAAAGGAAAAGTCCCACCATATTAGTAAATGAAGAAATATAAATCAAATGATGGGACAGATAAATATTTTTCACTGTCTAAATCTCATGCATTAGATAACTGGTTTGTAACACTAAATGATACTGCAGGATCATCACACACTGTTTTAACTTCTGCTGCTTCCCCACAGTGGATTATCATTATGTTGGTCACTTATTCAGCCTGATGCTTAGGCAGGATTTAGCAGTTTTACCCACTTACTGAGTCCTTCATAAGGACCTGGTAAGGGAGGATGTGGATGTTTGATGGTGTTGGAGGTATCGTCGCAGGATATAAGTTGTTCCAAGTAAAACTCCCTTTTGACTGATGGTGAGTTTGTCAATGCTTATGGAGCTCAAGCAATGCTTCAGATATTTTGGAATTGCACCCAATGCAACTGTTGGGAATACAAACAGACAAAGTAATAGAAAATGAAGAAGCTAAAGTGTTCTGGACCTTCAGAATTCAGACAAACAAGCATCTGCCAAACAGCCCAGACTTAATAACTGTTGAGAAGAAAGACAAAAAGAAATCTGGAGAGCGGATGTGGACACAGCCAAATAAAAGAGAAAGAATTGGAGAAATTCACAAAATATGAAGACCTACAAATAGAATTACTACAACTGTGGCAAAAGAAAGCACATTTTAGCTAAGTACAATAGCTACCAATAGCAATAGCACTTAGACTTATATACAGCTTCATAGTGCTTTACAGCCCTCTCTAAGCGGTTTACAGAGTCAACATATTGCCCCCAACAATCTGGGTCCACATTTTACTGACCTTGGAAGGATGGAAGATTGAGTCAACCTTGAGCCAGTCAGGTTCGAACTCCTGGAGTGAGCAGTCACTTAGCCTGCAGTGCTACATTCTAACCACTGCACCACCACGGCTCTTTCCATGGTGGTGCAGTGTTAAATTATGTTAAGGTTAATGTTAGATTAACATTCTGAATTTCTGAATTATATTTTATAGAGAAGAAAAAGGGGTATCCTTAAGAATGATTCTTTTCTAATAATGTTGTCCATCTGATGCTTTTGTCTAGGAGTCGCTCTGTTTTCTCAGATGTTAGCTACTGTTATATTGTTCATTGATAAAACACTGAAAGGAGGAAAATGTAATGTCTCCCAAATGAATGAGCAGGATTGTGTTTAAATAATTTACTACCTACTATAATTTCTTCAAGGGTAGTGATATGCATTTCTAAAAATGATAGGAATTGGCGAGTATGCATTTGGTGAGCATGCTTGCCCAATGTGGTCTGTTATTTTTTGCTCGCGCAACGTAATTTCTTCTCTCATCCTCTTGTCATTTTTTGTTTATTTCTAGAGAATCAATGCTTAGTGCTAGCAGATACATTTTCTACATGCTCAACTTATCAAGTGCTATTCTAGCACATCAGGGGATTAAACAAGGCTGCAGCCTTGTTCCACTTTTGTTCATTTCTGTTCCCCGGTGGGCTGTTTAGGCAATCTGAATTTTCATCCTCCTAAAGTGGTAGATAAGCAGATCTACATCCTTCTGATGCAATCATTTCTGTCAAGGCAGCATTTAGGCCTTAGAAGAGCTTTGTGTTTATGCTATATTTCTGTGAGGAAGACTAATCAAAGATCGATACTAATAAAAAGGGTGTTACGTTTTTTACAAAGAGGCCAAAAATTCACACATGATGCACAAATGACAAACTAAACAAATCTCATGGTATAAATACCCAGGAGTTGTGGTCTTTACTTCTGGAAGGTATATTATTTATATAGCTCTGAAGAACCAGAGGAATGCCACAGCTATTCATACATTTTTATGTACAAGATGGGTCATTATGTGTCAAATTATTAACAGCCAAATTGACAGTATAGCTCCTGTCTGGATCACAGCTGGTCTTTTCTCAAGCTCTGCGTCTCTCAAGCTTGTTCATCAATTTCTTAGAGCAATACTTCAGTTGCCCTGCTATGTTTTTAATTTCTCCTTATGATTAGAGATGAGAGTGATGAGAGTAGACATAAGATTCTGATGAAGTACAGTATATTTTTACCAGCTGGTTTACCACAGTAGACCTTGCCTTCTTAACTTCAGCGGTTGATTTTCAATCCAAGCAGAAGAGACTTTTTTTTAAAAAAATGTATCAAAACTGTCCTTGTTATAACTTCTTATCAACTTTTTCAGGGGTATGACTAGGGACAATAATTTTTTTAAGCAGTGTATTAGAATAGAATCTGATTTAACCAGATCCTCAAAACTTCCTTTTCTCGTAAGAAAAAGACATGAAATAATATGTGGTACCTATACAACAAATAATCTCTTCCCACAGTATATACATTCCTTCATCTCTGTTAGAGGGAAGACATATTATGCTCCTGTGGTGATGGACAAGTAGAGATAGTTGATAATATTCTTTATACTGTCAATTTTATAAAGATGTTTCTAGTGCCCGTTATTTTCTCATTTTGGATTGGAATGCCAGGTTGTTCAAGTCAACCATGTGTGAATATCTTCTTGACAGTAATTGTTTTATAACATATATTATAGCAGAATACAGCAGCATGTTTGATACATAGAATAGTAGAATATATTAACTTTTCTGTTGGTATACAGATGCTACACTTTACTTTCAAAGTTATTAAAATACTTCACTTCGTTCTATTTGTAATTGATAACTATAACATTGTTATTGTTGTTAAAATCTTATTTTAAATACTTTCTTTGTTACCTGAAGTTTTTTTTCTTTTACATAGCATTTTTAAACTATCTTCTAATTTATTTATTTAATTGTATTTGACTAGATAATATTTCTCATCTTATGGTTGTCAAAGACCATAATAAAATAATGATAACTGTATGAAAGAACCCTAATGTTTTAAATAGTAGGGTATATATGAATCAATACACAAGGTACAATTATTTTGACAGTCTGAGATTTTTCTCTCTGCTCTACCAAAGAATATTGCAAGAAGAAAGTTTCCATACTGCTTATCTTCTTCACAACCTTTCCAGAGTAAATCAATTGTAGGCAGAAGACACAATATGGGACTGTCCCAGGTGATTTAGATCTTTTCACAATTTGCTGGCAGAATAGAAATGAGCCATGTTTTCCTCCTAGGAATAAAGTTTCAAAATCCATGTAACAGGTTGGATAAATTGGAGTGAGAATTTCAACCTTGGCCTGTCCAGTGCTGAAACCATTACTCCAACTTGTATGTATGCAACAGGGGTGGTTTCTACTTACCTTCACTGGCAACGGGAGCATGTTTATGCGCAATGCGTCCGTGATGACATCTGGGCGGGTGGGAGGAGCCTCCCGCCGCCATTACTACCGGTTTTAAGAACCGGACAAAAACAGTAGTAACCCATTATTGCTATGCAATACATGAACAAACAGCATCCTTTTTCCTCTCAGTTTCACTTATATGATGATCAGATAAGGAGCAGGTTGTCGTTTCCTTCATTTTCCAAAATGAATGTTTGCAGGCACACTTAGTTTTCTATATTTCCAGTTTATATCATTGTTTTTCATCTCAGCAACTGGCATCCACTTGACTCCCAGAGCACTGTAGTTGCCAGCTAGACCAGAAGAGTTGTTTTATGGAGCATGATAAGTGATGTGAATGCACAGAATGCAGCATGTTCTCTCCCCAAAAACATTACTAGTTTTCCCTCAAGTGGCAACACAAATAATGAACCAATCAGTTAATGTAAGCTTCATGCACACAGAAAAAAATAGACAATGCATTCACGGCATAGAATAGCAGAGAACTTTTAAGTATTCTTCAGTATTTATTTTTGAGCTGTACATAAATGGCCTTTTGAAATTCTGCCCTAGAGAAGAGAAAACTTGCCCCAAACTTTTTGGAAGAAAATGATCACACGCTGTTTTAACTTATGTTAAAAAACATCAACATTTTTCTCGGTGTGAGGCTTAGCAATAGCAATACATTTCTTTTTCGTAATGAGCTTTAATCTTTTTTTGCTATTGTTTTTGGAACTAATAATAGTTAACAACTACATTGATGGCCTCAGGACCATTTTTCATCTCCCACAATGCCTGGACCCAATGTCATTTAAGGTCATGTGTGTGTGCAGAGAGGAATGGCCTCCATCATTCAACAATGGTCTGAATAATAATTGGAAAAACATTTTCTTCATTTTGGGAAGTTGAGAAAGAAAGAGGACATAAATTTTCAGAAAAATTGCAGCTGAAATCCATTAAAATACTTTAGCATTATCATTCTATTTAGAATCTCAGTTGGGAATAATTATACAACAGAGATATAATTATAAATTATAATTCTAAATTATTCAAACCAATTGGAAGTAACATTTTAACTAAGGTTTAGGTTGGTACCGAAAAACTGCAATGTAAGCACCAAATTGACCTCTGTGGAATGGGCATTGAGATGTTTTGGATGAAAAAAAAAGATGTTAAAGTTTTTGCAACAAAGGAATGTGTCAATTGGCTAAACAGATGATCATAATCTGATCCCGGCCCTGAGTCCCAGAAGGGAGAAGGGTGGTATATAAATTCAAATAATAAATAAATAATGCAGCAACAGGCACTGTATAACAGAATAACAAAATCGGAAGGGATCTTGAAAGTCTTCTAGTCCAACCTACTCTATACTATTTCAGACAGATGATTGTCCAATCTCTTCTTTAAAACCTGTAGTGATGGCGCATCCACAACTGTGATTGACCTGAAGCCCGATCTATAACCCTAGAAGTAGGAATGGGGTGCCAATGAAGTAGGAATGGAGTTAAATAAAGTGATATCAATCTTCCATTCGGCCATGACATTTGACATACTTCCTTTCTCTATTCTAGAGTAGATGAAGAGGTATTACTCTGATGTAGTGGTTAAGGTGCTGGATAAAAAAATAGAGCTACTGTGAGTTCTAATCCTTCCTTAGGGAGGAAAGTTGGCTATGTGATTTTAGACCAGTAACACTCTCTCAGACCCACTTAATTCATAAGATTATTTTTGTGGAACAATAAGAAAAAGGAGAATTATGCAAACCATCTTGAGATGTACTAAACAAACATGGGATCAAAATATATAAGTAATATTATCTGCCACAGAGAAAGGAGACAGTAAGATATCTTCTAATTAGTTTTATTCTATCTCTATCTGATCTCATCCATCCATCCATCCATTCCCCCATCCATCTTTTCCTGTTTTTGAATTAGGTCATGATGTCAGACAAATTCTGGAAACAGCTGTTCCTTGACATGTGGAGACCACCGATTTATAAAGCTGCCATATGGGCAAAATCAAAGACTCAGAAATTGAAAACATCAAAATTGTAATGCAATATAATTGCATTTAACTGCAATTGAAATATTGCAATACGATTTATATTCCAATATAATAATAAGTTTCAACTTTTCCTAATGGATTTCTGCATCTTTATGAAAGATGACAACTATATTAAACATTTCCAGTTATTTTCTACTAATACTCCTGATGAGCAGAACACATGTAAAGTGAAATTTCTAAGAATGTGTATATGAATATTTTCAGTATGTCTGACAAAAAATATTTAGCAAATTTTTGGAAAAGATCTGTTCTATAAATTATAGAACAGATTTATATAGATTATAGATTATTCTATTAATCAATAGTGTATTAAGAAATATAGTCGTTGAATAGAAACCAGAAATGCGATCTATGGCATATAGTACAGCTCTTTAAAAATGTGATGGCTTTTGATGTTTCAAATAAATTGCTTTCCAATTCACACTCCTTTCTCTTTATCAATACTTTTTACTTTTCACTTAATAATCAACTGTTCAGGCTTAAAACATAATGATTAGGCCAAATGAATCTATTCTGATCAATCTTTTTCAACAAGTCTTACACTGGAGGTTTATTTGTCCAAATAATTGGTTTTCTAGCACTGAACAGTTTTATACAAGTATTTATATAGAAGTATTTTCATATATACTTCTATAAGAATGCACTTAAAATCTATTTGGAAGTAAGTATAATTGAACAAATTTCTGAGTTGATATTCTTAGATTTTGAGCTGTATTTTTTTTCATACCTCCAGTTGGGATAAAAATTAAGAGTAATCCAAAGTTGGCCCTTCAAGTATGATCATTGTTGAAACATGTTAATAGCTGCAGTTCAACAATGTCTGAAGATTCAAAAGTTCTCGACCCTTACTGTTTTATTACAGACTTCACTTTATATGTAATAAGAGTTTAAATCATCAAATGTTCATTCTGTTCATTGCGACTAATCCTGATGATTGTCTATTTGTCTATTTCAGAATTAAGTCTATTATTAAACAATGAACTAAAATAAAAACCATCATCTAAAATACAAAACAGCCACTTAGATAATGGCGATCATAGAATATAATACATCAGAATATAGAAACTGGAAAATATGGAGAGGTGATTGTACATTTCACAGATAGATTAATATCCTGTAAAACTGTTTATCCTAGAATCTAACCACAGTGTTAAGGACAGATACAAAAGAAAATAAAACAAGAAGTTATATAGAAATGAAGAACAAAGGAAAGCATATACAGGAGTTTACAGAAAAGGAATGGAGCTTGTGACACTTTTAAAATAAATGCTTTTGTACAAGCAGAGCCTAGTAGATGGGAAGTAAATTTTATACAGAAATGGGTAGTAAGTCATAATAGGCAAGCTGACTTCTCAAGTCAGTTTGGACTGATCTATTTCTCAAAATGTCATTTCTAAAGCAAATCAAATGTCATATACAAGATAAATTCATTGCTCACCTCTCTTCTTTCCAATTTTCTCTTCCTGCCCGTCTCTTTCCTTCATTTTTGCTGACTGATTAGGAGCAGCGATTCACTGGCCACAGTGGGAAATATCCTTTTTTTTCCAATTCTCAAGCTGCCATGTTCTGTGAACTTCAATAATTGTAGGAAAATATAATTTTCATAAAGGTATTGACATTACAGTGTCAATACAATACAATTTCTCCCGAACTTATCATGGTCCAAAGGTAGCAGATTATCACCATATACTATCCAGACAGAAACCTTGACTATGTTTTCTGGTGTTCCCTCAAGACCTCATCATTTGTATGTGCGTATGTATACAGAGAAAGACAAAACCCACAACAGAATAACATTTACTGAAGAGTATTTGTGGTCCATGGACAGTCATAGCTAATGAATTAGAAAAGATAGATAAGTTCATCTTATATAATAATGGACCTTCTGTCAGTTTTAAAATTTAAATGTAAAATGGTGCCACATTCCATTTTCTTGGATATCCCAAAATATCACTATAAAATTTCCTTTCCCAGTCTTAGAATAGAATAACAGAGTTGGAAGGGACCTTGAAGGTCTTCTAGTCCAACCCACTGCTCAGGCAGGAAACCCTATACCATTTCAGACAAATGGTTGTCCAATATTTTCTTTAAAACTTCCAGTGTTAGAGCATTCACAACATCTGGAGGTAAGTTGTTCCACTGATTAATTGTTCTAACTGTCAGGAAATTTCTCTTTAGTTCTAGATTGCTTCTCTCCTTGATTAGTTTCCATCCATCCTTTCCCAGTCTCCCAAAGTTGCTTTGGAAAACTGTTTGGTTGTCTCATAAAGAACAGGGGTTTTTGGGGGGAGTGGTTGGTTGAAGGAGGGTCACATATTAACTGCATAAATCCAGATGACCACTAGTTTTCTGTCTTTCTTTTTCTTTGTCATTTTCTGTGTAACTTTAGGCTGCCTGTTAAAGGAAGTTTTGGTTTTTGTAATTTGTATATCAGCCTTTACATTTGATATGCTTCCTTCTGGTCCAGTGATGGGATTCAACTTTTTTTTACTACTGGTTCTGTGGGCCAGTTTGGTGGGAGTGGCAGGGAAAGGATACTGGAAAATCTCCATTCCTTCCTTACTCCAGGTTTTTTTTGCAGGTTACTGCAAAATCCGCATTTCCTCCCGATCAGCTGGAACTCGGGAGGCAGAAAAGATGTGGGCGGGGCCAGGAACTCGGGAGGCAGAAAATATGTGGGCGGCGCCAGTCACAGGTGGTATTTACCGGTTCTCCGAACTACTCAAAATTTCCGCTACCAGTTCTCCAGAACTGGTTAGAACCTGCTGAATACCACCTCTGTTCTGGTCATATTATAATTCCATTTAAAGATGCTGGTACAGACATCCTTTAATCACTTGAAATTGTTTTCTCAACTTTAGATAACTTTTTTCAGATCCCAAATATTTTATAAATACCGTAACTATTTTCTAGTGTCTGACTATTCAACATGATGAATGTGAAGGCAAGAAGGGAATACCTAAATAATTTCTTTTAACTGATATGCATTTGAACTGTGTATTAGAGTGGATGTTTTTACCTTTTTGAAGTAGAAGACTTCGTTATCTTGCAGTATCCAGAATTAAACATATTATTTATCAGATTGCTCACATTTTTATCATATTTGTATATCTGTCGTGAATCTTTTGATTTGGGTTCCTGCAGTGAGGTCAGATTTGTTGGTATAAGTGATTCCTCCTCATTGTGTAGCCCACAGAATTGTATTATGTCAGTAACTTTGAAGTGGAATTGCAATTAAAAAAGAGACTATAATGCTGAGTGTAATTAAACAGTTATTAAAAACTGTTAAGCTTCATCAGATCTCTTATTTTGTTATGTTTAATTAGCATAAGCAATAATTACATTCATTCCTATTCTTTTGTTAAATGTTAAGCCCTTCAGCATTACATCAGGAATCTAGCAATGTATGGCTATTCTTTAAATCAGGTCTCTATCACTGTTGTCATGATTGCTCTTTAATGGACTATATCATAAACTCTAAATTAAAACCAGTATCTAAGAGACTGTGGTAATAAATATATTTAATTTCCAATTAGAAAGTACTATATTCCAGATCCATCTTTTCCCCTTGGTTCCCTCCAGATGTATTGGACTACAAGTCCCAGTTCACAATCCAGCATGGCGATTATAGCCCAGTTTACCTGGGAAAACAAAAACTGCCCTATATAAAAGGGTATTTGTTCTACACTGGATACTTCTTCTAAACCTTCCTTTCCCAAGACATACAATATTTGTATACACCGTGGATGTTGCTTAAGAAATGAAATAGGGAATTACAGCAAGGATGAGAATTTGATTATTGTCTAGTAAAAAGGACTAATGGCAACAAATGATATGCCACTTTGATGGCACCTTTTATGAAAACCAAGCCCAAAACTTTCTATTTCACCAACCATATCCTCACATGCTATTATGGTACTGATGAATTCGTAGGTCTAACTTTTCTTTTCTGGAAAAGACATTTTAAATTACACTATTGCATTTTTCATCACACTTGGCAGCCTATATGATAATTTGTGATAACAGGCATGAAATACGAGCAGATGCAGATACAGTAAATGAGGTACGACACTCATCACTCAGACTACTATATTTATGGAACTATAAAAAAAGCATACGCTTTCTGCAGGTTTATTGAAATAGGCATCTATTTTAAATGACATGGTCTTTCAATTTCATGGCAAAGCTTTTTCAGATTGTTTAGGTGAATTATAATATATATGCCAAAGATGCTTGCTTTTACTGTTCTCTGAAATTTAATGCTACATTGAATTTTAATGTTTTCCTGTTCCTTCCATCACTTTTTTGAGGCTTGAAACTTGCTTTACAAAGAACAGTTTGATGGATCAATTGTAAGCAGAGAAGAAAGTAAATTTTAAAATGTAGGACCAAGAAGTAGGCTACTTCAACAAAGGTTAGGACGATCATGTCACATGATATCTTTTCATGATATTTTAGTTCTCTTGCAATGCATTTAGATAATATATTAAGAAAAAGAGACTCTGATCAAAAGTCATTCAGAAAAGTATGGTGAACTGTTTATAACGTCACTTGTTGAAATTTAGGAAGAAGGATGTTAATATATAGGCAAGTTGGCACGTTAAGATATAAGTAATAATCTTTCAAATAACTTGAATTCATGCCTAGTAATGCTGGGTATTGCCAATCTGCATTTTAAACTGGGCTACCATCAACTTACTGATTTATTATCTTGATTTATTTATCTTGATTTTTTTTTTCTAATTGATGTTTTTAACTCTTGGTAGGCCACCTAGATTCTCTGGATGAAACATCACCCAATCTTTCACACCTAGAACAATTACTGCTGAGAAAAGATATACCATATTTTTTGCAATATAAGACACACTCCCCTTCCCCCAAAAGTGGGTGGAAATGTCTGTGTGTCTTATAGAGCAAATATTGCCATGGGGGGAGGGGGTTGGTTCCTGTCACCACTGCCGTCACCTGTCACCACTGCTGCCAGGGACTTCGTAGCTGAGCAGCTGAGCAATGGTTGGATCAGCCTCCCGGAATACCGCTGATCACCTGTTCTAGGCAGCGGGGATTACTGCCGCCTCTGCCAATCACCTTCGCTGCCATCGTTCGCCGCCACCACCAATTGCAACCGGTCACCACCACCAAATGGCAGTAAGTGGCGGTGGTGAACGGCAGCAGCAAGTGGTGGCAGCAAATGGCAGCAGCGATCTGCGGCGAAAGACAGCAGCAGTGATAGGTAGCGGTGGCAATCCCTGGTGGTGGGCGCAATGGAGTGGAACCCTAATGAGCCACATGCTGGGGCTGTGATAACATGCTGAAGCTGACTAGGCTGTTTGCTGTTTGCTGTTTGGTGCAAGGATGCTAGCCATATGAATACAGGATGGATGCTGGGAGGCAGAGGCAGGTTTTTTTTTCTTGTTTTCCTCCTTTAAAGCTAATGTGTGTCTTATGGTCCGGTGTGTCTTATAGTGTGAAAAATACTACATTACAGGTTAATAACATGGTTACTTTCTCTGGAAAAAGCAGAGCAAGACAGCACTGTATACCACTTAGATCTTCCGAGGTGGCGCAGCGGTCTAAGGCACCCTGTTATTAACACCAGATGCCTGCAATTATTGCAGGCTCGAATCTCAC
>JANHFK010004622.1:50781-60822 GCA_036250565.1 Sibynophis collaris
CAGGCAGAAATCCATTCAAGACAGGATATTTTGAAACTCCTTGGCAGAATGGTAGGATTAGAAAGCAGCCCCTCACCTCCTCAGATCCAACACAGGATGAAAGCCATTAGCTACACTAGAATTGACCAACACCCTTTCAGAACACCTTCATTGCAATATCCCCAGGAACAGTCCAAACTTCAAAGTCACAGAAACCTATGAAGATCCATCCACTCATTCAACCCATTTTGTCAGCTGCCCAGAATCACATGTGGTTGGTGATTCGGCTTCATCAATAAACCTTTCTTTCCAATCAGCCTTCATGTTTCCAGTGTCTTTTTCCCCCAGCTTGGAACTGAACCAGATGGATTTTCCTTCCAACAGATTCAACCAGATTTTTGAAAAGATTTTCCATAATTGAGATATATTTGAAGGTAGTGTTTAGTTACCTGTACAAAACACAATAGTTACTTATTGTTTTAGAATGCACTGTTCACCATCCAGAGTTAAGGTGAGTGAGAAGTTCCTTGTTCTGGTGCATAGCCTGATGGTGCAGAATTTCTTCGAACTCCTTGTTTATATTGCTCCTCTGGCTTTGTAAAAATTTAAAGAATTATGAAAAAGAAATGGCCTTATCTAGAAAAATAGTTTTACTGTTTTGAGACTTTTTAATCACAGTTAAAATATTATTTTGTATTCCAGGATGAAATAATAAAGAACCAACTGACAATCTCCACTCTTCCCGACCATAGCTTTGCTCATAACATAGTGCATATATTGCTTCTCAAAATGAAATGGCGTCAGTCCCTTTGATAAAAGTGTTATAACATTACATTGCTGAAAAACAAGGTCATAATATTAGCACAGACAAGCAGATGAACCGAAGTAAAGATTAAAGCTATTGCTCAAATAGCAGAACAGAGGGTTTAGTCAACCACACAGTTACAGTTGCATAATGAAAGATATATATTATTAGTATCTTTTTAAGAAAGTGGCAAGGGAAAATTAGACAATGAATTCTACATGGAACTGAATGATGTACACATTCAAAACAACACTTCGCTAACCTCTATCAAAATTGTTGAACTTGGTTTGAATAGCTATACAGGCATTTAAGCTGGAACTCAGAAGGCTTCATTGGCCAACTCTTATCATCACCCACGCAGGTCACCTCATTGCTGAAGAAAAGTTAAGCCAAAATCTAGGGTTTAATTGAGGCACTCTGATAGGTGGGTTGGAATCCATGAATCCAGCAAATGATGGCACCTATGAAGTTAAAAATTGGGAAGGACTGAACTAGAACTATGCAGAAAAGCAAAGAATCTTGATCTGAATTGGATGTATGAAGCACTTACTATGGAATAAGATTTAGCTTCATGTTATACATTGTTATTGTAGGTATGAATCCCATGTCTAAGTAATAAGGACTTTTGCTGTGTCAATTCTTACCTGTTTTCTCCTTCAACACCAAAGCAGTAAAAGAGAAGGAAGAGGAGGGGGGAGGAGGAGGAGGAGGAAGAAGAGGATAATTCTTACCCAAGATTTGATTTCCTGGAGCTAGACAACACATCTGCAGTATAAATATGGTTGACCACATGATGAACAGTAACAGAATTACTACTCCATCAAAAACTCAAGAAGAATGCTGACTGTCACCGTTCACAGTCTTTGCTACCTATTCAGTAATGATCATTGAGTGGAAAATAAACAAGATGAGCTCAAACTCCTGTTACAGGAAGACAAATTTGATGTAGTAGACATATCTGAGACTTAGGACAAATGGAAGAGTGGCATTGAAGAATGCAGCCTGCTCAAAAATAACAGAGGCAATTCAAATGAATAAGTAGTTGTACCATATGATTAAAAAGAAGAGGATAAAAAACATAGCAAAGTAATTGAAGGGAATCCCGCATAGTTTGTCCAGGAAATTCCTGAGCTATCTGACTTACAATTCTGTCTTTCAAAGAGGGGAAGAAGAAAGAATGGGATAATTAGTTCTGATACTAACCATCAAGGAAGACTTAATAACAGAATGGAAAGTGAAGTCTCTGAGCAAAGTAGACTGTGTAATGCTGGAATTATTCATATTAAGGGAATATTAATTTGAATATAATAAATGGATATCTGAGACTTCAAGCAAGTAGATTTTAATAAACAAGCAGGACTAGCATTAGGCTAAGATTGAGTGGGCACTGGCCTAGGGTGCTAAAACTTAAGAAATACCAACACAACCCCTCCTTGCAAATCATTCTAAGAATGCAAATCTTTGCATTGGCAGGAAGTAGAACCATAGTTCCGTCCACAAGTTACATCTGTCACAGCATCCCAACAATTACATGAATGTGATGTGCAACATTTCCTGTGGACTTCTCACAATCAAAGTCAAAGGGGAAGCTGGTGGGAAATTGGAAATCGCAATAATGTGAGGTCCTTGTTAATGAGCCACATGGTCTTCACTTAATAATAGCAGCAAGGACTTCTGGAATTGGCAATTTCTGTCACAAACAGAGGATTAACTGTAGAAGGTTGGCAAAAAAAGATCACCATAGGAGAGTACATACCCAGAATTCTAGACACAGAGTGAGGAAAATTAAACCTCAGAATGAGCTAAAGTTAATAAAGGATTGTTAGAATTCTTCAGATAGATTTAAAATAAAAGCAATAGCAATAGCACTTAGACTTATATACTGCTTCACGGTGCTTTACAGCCCTCTCAGTTTACAGAGTTAGCCTATTGCCCCCAACAATCTGAGTCCTCATTTTACCGACCTCGGAAGGATGGAAGGCTGAGTCAACCTTGAGCCTGGTGAGATTCGATCTGCCAAACTGTTGGCAGCCGGTGATCAGCAGAGGTAGCCTGCAGTACTGCACTCTGACCACTGCGCCATTGCAGCTCTTCCGTGGAAGAGAAAAGGAATAATGTATGAGCTAAATATAGGCAGGAATACCTACTGACCATGCATGAATTCAAATAGTCAAGGAAAGAAAGGATGAATCTTATGATTGATGATAATCTTATTATAATCTTATGAATCGTGTGAGATTTATGACAAAGATTATAGAAAATGATGCTGTCAAAACCCTGATCCATTGTCTTCTAGAGACGTCCTGGAAAGAATCAGACTAGAATAGGGGTGTCAAATTCATGTCATCGGGACTTTTCCCCCCTTTGATAAACCGAGCACGGGTGTGGACAGCGCGTGGACAGTTTGACAGCCCTGGACTAGAAGAAATTATATACTGTCCCTTTTTCAGAAAAAAAAGAGAGAGAGGGAGGAAAAGATCACCCAGAGATTTACAAATCACTTGACACCAATATTTGGAAAATTCAAGAACAATTTGATATAATTACCAATCAAACTTTGAAAACAATGTGGTTTCCAGATATCAATATTGATTGTTAATCTTTATTTCGTTTTTTTGATACAGAATTCTGGGAATGCTATAATCTGTCTTCAGCAACCCATTTGACAAAATATCCCACGGCATTCTATTTAGGAAACTAGCTAAGAATGGGCTGGATAGCATCTATTAGGAGGATCCCAGCTGGCTTAGAAATTACACTTAAAAGAGTGGAATCACTCTCAATCAACCATCCAACTGGAAAGAGATAGTAGGTAGACTCTTTGAAAAACGTAATGCAGTTTGCAAGTTAAAGCACCAAAATATACCTATATGCAGGCAGAATAATCATCTTCAAAATAAAAGTTTCTTTCTTTAAGTTTCCCAAGCTTGGTACCCTTGTGTCTGCTCAGCTATCATTTGCAATGATATTCTCAAAGCACAGTGGTTGTAACAGATACCTAACAGGCAGCAGGTCACTCATTCAAAAACTGGTAAAAAGTTTTTTTTCCTTTTTTTAATTACCATTTTCTTTTCCCTAGCCATCCACCTTATTTTTAAAAAAAGATCCAAACCTTCTATATCAGTTTCTGCAGTCACCTAAGGTAGTTTCACTTCAGCTCCCAACAGCCCCAATAATAATAACAAAAAGTACCGCAAAGGATTTACCACTGCATTGATCTGAAGCTGGCTAGAAGAAAAAAAAAGAAAAAAGAGTTCCGATGTTTTGGTGCTGTGCCAGTGGATTATTTAACAACAAAAACAACAACAACAAGTCTAGAAGAAAAGTGGATAGCTCAGGGAAAGAGGATTAATAAAATTAATCCTCCTTTCCTGAGAGGATTTAGTAATTAAAAAAAAAATCTATTGGGATCCTCTACATATCAGGCACTTGTTAAAACTACCATGCTACTGAAACTCCATTAGTAATGGTATCTGCAGCAGAGATTAAAGAGCTGCAGGATAGTAACCAGGCCAGGGCAAGGTGTTCTTGTCAGGGTCATAGTAGTTGATCAAAATGCAAAAGTTTGTCCAGAAGAAATCAAAGCACGGTGGGCAAACTAGACAATAATACTTGAGCTAGCACAAGACAGAAAGTATTACTTTCATCACAGACCAGAGAAACAATTCTAGATATTGCATTCATAGTGGGTTCAGGGCAATAGCAATAGCACTTAGACCAGGGGTGTCAAACTTGATTTCATTGAGGCCCCATCAGGGTTGTGTTTGACCTCAGGGACCAGGGGCCATGGCCAGAGTGGGCATAGCCAGCTGGATGTCACTCATGTCGGGGTGCCTGTGGGGACCCGAGTGCTCTGCCAGTGAAAATGGGCTCCAGCCAGTCTTTTGCTGTTTCCAGGGCAGCCCTGTGGGCCAGATCTAAGCACCTCGCCAGCCGGATCTGGCTCCCACACTTTGAATATGACACCCCTGACTTAGACTTATATACCGCTTCACAGCCATCTCTAAGCAGTTTACAGAGTCAGCATATTGCCCCCAACAATCTGGGTCCTCACTTTACTGACCTCGGAAGGATGGAAGGCTGAGTCAACCTTGAGCCTGGTGAGATTTGAACTGCCAAACTGCTGGCAGGCGGTGATCAGCAGAAGTAGCCTGCAGTACTGCATACTAATCACTGGGCCACCGCAGTGGTTAGTTTAAAAATGTAATTCAATTTTTGCTCATTCAGTCCTACAGAACTTAATAGGGAGTCCTTTTCATCCACAAACCACAGTTACCTATATCAATTTTACCTATGAAAATTAATTACTAGAAATTCATCATTAGTCATAGCCTCTAATCTCAATAAGTTAGAGCTAAGATATCAACTCACATTTACCTCACTCATCATTTTGTCTGAAAATACTATTTAGAAAACCTGTGTATGCAAAGTCCAATCCTTGTTAAATGTGCTTTGGATTTTCTTTCCCACCCTGCTTGAATAAGCCAGTTTCCCTAAATCAGGGCTGTCAAACTCCAGGCCCGTGTCACACATTGGCCATGCCCACGCCCGGGTTAGTGAATGGGATAAAAGTCCTGATACATCATGTGATGCCACCATGACAACATGAGTTTGACACTCCTGCTCTAGATAAAACAGGAAAGTGGACCATGAGGCAGATTGAACTAAAAAGACTGCTGCTCATGGATTCCTAATTTTCAAGATAAAACTGTTATTAAAAACCATATTCTTGAATTTTGCAGTCCTCCATATAACACAATCATTTATTCCATATTATGACATCAGACTGAATACTTCTCTAACTTGAGCAGCAATGACTAATAATGAAAACAAGGAGCCATACAATGTCATAATGTCTTGTTTTAGATCAACAACTATGTACATTGCAAAGGGAGAGAAAAGAAGAATGTAGTGAAGGTGTAGTACTGTGTATAAGCCACATGTTGTGTGCAATCTATAAACCTTTTTTAAAAAAAACAGAAAGCTGCTTACATTTTTATTTATTTGATTTATTTGAGCCGTGGTGGCGCAGTGGTTGGAATGCAGTACTGCAAGCTACTTCTGCTGATCACTGGCTGCCAACAGTTTGGCAGTTCGAATTTCACCAGGCTTAAAGTTCTTCTGTGGTTGGTAAAATGAGGACCCAGAGTGCTGGGGGCAATATGCTGAATCTGTAAACCGCTTAGAGGGGGCTGAAAAAGCACTATGAAGCGGTATGTAAGTCTAAGTGCTATTGCTATTAAGCTGGATTTGCATGATTAGCTAGTTAATAAAAGTGTCCATGCTGCCATTTTATACATCATCAAATATTGGACTTTAACCATTTGAGAATTATTGTGTATCTGTGTATATTGTGTATCCATAGCCTATAGTTTATTATAGGCTATGGATTCTGGTTTGTACCAAACCAAAATCATCATTCTAACTTTAAAGAAAATACTAAACTTCAAAACTTGTGATAGCGAAAAATGGCAGTGTATTTGCATTTGTAAGGAGAAGGGTTCTAGTTGAACACTTCTCCTTTAAAATGAACATAGCCTTAGCGAAAGACTGTTGAGACAGATGACTCCAAAGCCAGATAAATTGTCAGTTTGTACAATAGAATGGGAGAGGACTGTCACGTAAAACATTTCTCATGACAGATTCCAGTCTCTGATATCTCCATACTGACATGAGGAAAAGTTCTTCCTGACATTTTGAAACACTACAATACTGTAATGCCTGTTACCTATGAAATAATGCTGAGGCGGATGGACCAATGAATTCCTTCAATGGAAAAAGCATCTGCTGTTTTATGTGCAAGACTTATTTAAACTAGTTTAATGGGTCAGGAGAGTTTATATTATAGCCATAATAGCCTTACTCCCATGTTTATTATTGCAAAGTTACATTGTGAAAAATGTTCCACAAGAATCTGAGTTCATGGAAGAGCACTAATATCTTTCAGTTAAATCAAGATTTATTGAGAACTTAATCCACTGGGCTAATAATAACTTACTGAAAATTAAAGGGTTGGCTTGTGCATCTATCTGGAAATATGCTATTGCACTGCTTGTATTTTCTTAGAGAATCTGGATAGGCCCTGCAGATATAGAATGTTTGACTATATTGGCATAGATCTTCTTTTTTCTATGCTTAACTTATGGCTTTTTATCTAGCAATGTCCACCTGCCCTCCATAAATAGCCTTTGATGATTCTGAAATCCAACACTGATACTAAAGGTCCCCAGGTTGTTGTTTTTTTGCCTCAATAAAGTCATCCAAAGCATGGACTGAATATTATTGCCATGTGGAAATACAGCTTGGACCACATGAAAGCCGCGTATCTCAAAGAAATTCATGCCTCAGTGATATGGTTGGCTTGGAATTTTGTGAGCAAAACATAGGAGAAATCAGCAGATCAAACCCAATCGGACTTTAAGGGATGAAGGCACAGAAGATTTGGTGAGTCAGCAATTGAGAAGGATGCCTCAACATGGCCATCTGTGGGTAACATCTGTCTAGATCAGGGATGTCAAACTGGTGGCCCATGGGATGGATGCATCACATACAGGCCACGTCCACCCTGGCTCCACAAAGGCAAAAAAGTCACGATACGTCATGTGATATCATTTGACACAATTGTGGTCTAAGTAGAAGTTGAAATCCCTTCGAGAACTACCATGGGGAAAATAATGCATGGAATAAAATAGTTATTTCAGGTAATAGCTGCATTCTCATAGGTACCTCCAGGTTACATATCGAATAAGAATGTTATACCTACTAAGCCTGTGTAAGAAACTGGAAATCAAGGTGTGATAGATGTTATAGAGACACTTATGGGATGCAAATGTAATATATTAACCAGGATGCCTGATATTCAAGGTAGGCAAGATTAGGATGCAAAGTTTGAATGTAATACTATTTTAATAATAAGATTACAGTGACAGAATCTTGCAAGTCACAATGCAGGTCCTGACTGGTATATTTTCACAAATTATATTTCTACCCTGGTCTTAGGTTTCATGTATTTGGCTGTTGGTTGAAGCTCTTGGTCCTATTTCTCAAGGTTATTTCCACTGCCCGTTACACAATCAGTTCTAATTTACAGTAACCAGCGAAGCTTATTTTCAAAGGGCTGAACAAAAATCCCAAAGGGCAGCATCTTTTCCAACTAACGACAACCAACAACTTTTATTAAAGAAATGCTTCATGCTTAAAGAAAAGCATAAGCTTTTCTGAAATGCTGCTCCCTTCACTAAATGCATAGAGTGACTAAACTAACTCATGAAAGTTTATGCTTTTTCATAAAAGTTGGTAAAGGTACTACCTGATTTTTGCCACCATGGACTAACATGTCTCTGAATGGGTGAAAATTCTAATTATATTTTTTTCCTGAGATATCTTTTTATATCCTCTCTTGATAGTAATTATACAATTTAGGCTAATAGCATCATCTATTGTAAAAGTCCTTCTACAATAAGTTGGAAGGGCTATTTAATGTTGCTTTGGAAATCATTGCATTGTACATTAAATTGTCACGGCCTATGACCATAGTTTTAATCAACTCATATAATGGTCTAGTATTAAAATGGCAATAAATGTTTTAAAAACTGAGTTTCTAATTAAATCAATGCACGGTAATATAAAAGCAATTGCTAATTGATTAAGGGTGTTCCCTATGAAATAATACCTAAATTTGGTTTAGGTAATACAACTTGCCTTAAGAAATTAAGCTAGATATCAGATCTTTGCTAGGTATTCAGGGAAAATATTGAATAACTTGTGCAGTCCATTTAATATATGAATGTATGCAACTAATTCTAGAATATGAACAAAAGCATTGCAATGTTTTCTTGGCTTGATGGATGCTGGAGTAAGTTCTTCTTTTGTCTTCCAAGCAAAATAATCAATGAAACATCAATCACCAAAGTCAACCGCAGAAGAGAATACTGCTTTTATCCCAAAAAGCTTGAAAAGAGATCCATAACATTAGGGCTGTGTTTCCCAACCTTGGCAACTTGAAGGTATGTGGACTTTCATTTTCAGAATTCCTGGCTGGGGAATTCTAAGAGTTGAAGTCCACACATCTTCAGTTTCCCAAGATTGAGAAATGCTGCTATAGGGAATATATCTCATACATTGTAGTTTCATCAGAAGTTAAAAACAAGAAATATTTATTGCCTTGTCAGTAGTTTCATCAGAAGTTAAAAACAAGAAATATTTATTGCCTTGTCAGGCATGTCAGTGACCAATTGTAAATGAGGTAAGTGTCCTAAATGCTATGAAGAAGGGATATACAAACTTTCCATTCGGAAATTATATTCTGTTCTGTTCTGTTCCATTACGTTCTATTCTATTCTATTCTATTCTATTCTATTCTATTCTATTCTATTCTATTCTATTCTATTCTATTCTATTCTATTCTACCACATTTCTCCCAGATTTCAGGTCGGCTGGAGAATTCTGGGAGTTGAAGTCCACCTATCTTAGAGTTGCCAAGTTTGAAAGGCACTGTCCTAGAGAGGTGTGTTCATTCATTTTGATATTTGTCAGTGCATTGCCCAGAATGAATAGGTGTCTCTCTCTCTGTTTCAGCTTTCTTTCGCATCTGGACCGCATTGCTTCTGAGGGGTATGTGCCAAGTGCCCAGGACATCTTGAGAAGTCGCGTGCCCACGACGGGCATTAATGAGTACTGCTTCTCAATGCAAAAGGTGACGTTAAGGTAAACTGAAAAAATACCTTTCATCCCAAGTGTTTATGTTTCATAATGGATTCCTTAAAATAAAGATATAATCAGGATCGGTGGCTATAGAGATAGTCCTTGTCTAACAACAGTTCATTTAGTGACTGTTCAAAGTTACAACATCACTGAAAAAAGTAACTTACGACTGTTTTTCACACTTACGACAGTTGTAGCATCCCCATAGTCACATGAAATACATTTAGATGCTTGATAACAGACTCACATTTATGACGGTTGCAGTGTCCTGGGGTCAGGTGAACCCCTTCTGAAAGAAGTGGGGAAACCAGATTCACTTAACAACCATGATACTAATTTAACAACTGCAGTGATTTGCTTAACAAATGTGGCAAGAAAAGTTTAAAAGGGGCAAAACTCACAATTTTCTCACTGAAGAGACCTGTAGTCCATGACCTGTGGACTTCAATTCCCAGAATTCCTGAGCCAGCCATGATGGCTCAGGAATTCTGGGAGCTGAGGTCCATAGATTGTAAAGGGACCGTAATTGCCCATCCCGTGTTAGAATAGAATAG
>JANHFK010004625.1:27759-38340 GCA_036250565.1 Sibynophis collaris
ACAGTATTTTTACCCTCTGCCATCTGGTATTTAAAACTTTTTCCAGAATTTCTCAGAGACAATGGATAGCAGTCGGGAACAAGCTCCTCTAGTACACTTCTAGATTGCAATGGAGAAATGAAGTATTCAAGAATAGTAAATATCCCTGACTTCATTTTTATGAAGCCAGTATCCTAAAAATGTACCTATAGGTTTTTGCCATTTAATAAGAAAAAGAAAAACAGAGACATACGATGGAAAAGGGCTGGGGAGCAGCCTGCATTTGACCCAATGGGGAAAATGGGGACTCCTGGATACATGTTCAAATTACATGCGTCTTTCTCATCGTGTTCACTTTGATTTTTAACTACTATGAGTGCATTATTTCCAGGTATGCATTAATTTATAATATGAAATTATAACATATGAATTATTTCTTTTGTGGGTTACATTCGTAATATCATCAGTCACTCTTATGTGTTCAAGGACACATACACCATCTGTGATCTGTGCAGGAATAGAATATCAAACATAATTTGAGCACTTCTAACTAACATTGTATGGTATGCCAGGCTTTGGAGTCTTCAATGTTGTGAAACACAATTTGAATATTAATAATAGATTCTGATGAATAGGAACTTCTCAAATGTTAGTGACAGACCTATTGCTGTACCATTTACATACTCAATAGGCAAGAAAATAGAATAGTTGCTGTTGCTATGACATTTTACCAGGAAAACATACTTTGATGTTTTCCAGGCACAACAGCACAGATTTAAAATGAACTCCACCACCAAGCTGCATACAGTTACTTTGTTGGGTCCTTGTTTTGGATTCCCGCCCCCCCATCCCACTTTCTAAAATACCTTTATAAATATATATTATTTAAAGTCCTAGATCATATATCATATAATACCAGCACTGGTATTTATCTAAATAGATAAATAAATAAATAAAAAAGGCAAAGGTTCCAACAAAAATGATAAATATCAAAGTATCAGGACATGCCAATGCAGCTTTTGAAAAGGTGTATATTTTCAGCAAAGTTTTTTTAAAAAATAGAATCAATTCACAATTACATCCCTAACAGTTTCCAAATATCTTGATTTTTATTTATTCTTTGCCTTAAAAATGTTTTCCTTGTTAAGCTTCACTTTGACACATGCTGTAATATTCCTGTTCCATATTTCAGATATTCTTAAACACTTTATTAGCTAAAACATATCAGCTGCAATTCTAAATTCATTAACCACAATTCTTAGAACTGCATCGAGGTAATATAATTTTGAACCCAGATTCCTTCTGTACTAAATAGGCAGAGTGCCCACAAAAAAACTGGAGAGCATTGTCATTTATAAATGCCAGTTATTATCATATTAAAAGGAATCAATAGAATGTAATGGTTCATTAGGTGCTTATCTGCAAGAATTTCAGTACAACTAAATCAAAAACTCCAAACATATCAGAGAGAATAACCAAAATTGCAGTTCTGACAGGCGCCACATAAACCAGACCAAAAAGGCTAGTATCTTAGTACTAAATCAAAAATGAAACATTCCATTTTGGAAAAAAATATAATCCTAATTTACTGGAAAACTTCCATTTTCATTTGATATGAATTTTTGCTCCTGACTGGAAGACAGATTTTGAAGGATTGTTTGCAAGACAAAGGAAAAAAAATCAATTCAGATAAATTCTTTTTTTCCCTAAGTTACCTCTCAATACCTAGGGCCCTAGCCAATTTCCTCAATGTGTCGCTAAGCAACGTGGTCATAAAGCATGATGTCATATGACAATGTCACTTAGCAGTTGAAATGCTGGCAGTGACAATTGCTGTCCTAAACCCAGAACCGCATGGGTTGTTAAATGAGGCTCTCATGTGACTCCTACAAGGAAGAGATAAGAGTCTAAGATAAACAGGCCGGACGGCAAGTGAAAGCTACAGGCTGGGAGGTGGGTTCTGTGGGCAAACACCAGGGTGTATGGGTGTGTGATGGTAGAAGCAGCACTCTGCGGTGGTGGTCTTCAACAATCTAAGCCTGCTGCCACTTCCTCCTCTACTTCAAGTCCAGCCCCAGCCAGAGTGACATCTCAACCACTGCACCAGGGAGCGTTCCTTACTTCTGAGGAAGCAATGGCAGACTGAAGACCACAGCAGAAAGAGTAGTTGGTGAATGGATCAGCTCTTCATAATTCCTCTTCAGAACAAGGAGAAAACCAGGATCACCCACAAGATCCCCATGAGGAGATTGGAAAACACTGGTCTCTGGCAGGGTTTAGAGCTCTTGGAGCCAGGGAGAAAATCATGTTGCCTAGTAGGGGTCCTGGGACCCTGGGCAAAGACTCCCTAATGCTTCACCTGCCTGCCTCGAAGTATGAGAGTGACATGAACTAGGAAAGTCATGCCAGCTCAGATATTTGTATCAGATATTGAAGAAGTAAGACAAACTGATGATAAGTGGGATACTGGAAGAAAGCATTCATGGAGGGGACAAGAGAACCTAGTATTGATGGAATGCTACTACAACAACAGATCTAATGAAGGGAGTTACATGAAACATATGAGGGAACTATGGATGGATAGAAGAACTGCACCCACACTAACTGAGAAACAGCTAGTTACCTAATGCTTCAACACAGTGAAAAGGGAAACTGCTCTCACAGCTTGAGATACACTAACTACACATTACATCCCAAACTCAAGAAGACCTGAAAGAACAACTGGATGTGCAGCCAACCCCTGTCACTACCACCCTCTCCTTTACAGAGCACAACAGCTGATATAAGGACATGGATAAATTAGTTACAAACCAATAAATCCTTGAGACTGGTTACCAAGGATGAGTAGAGAAGTACCAACAGATAGTATGCTAAAAGATGCCAATAGAGCCCTCATAACAAACCCTACTACCACGATAACTCAAACCAGTAAACCGATATATGCTACAGCTGTTATAATCCTGGAGATATCACACACACACACACACACACACACACACAAAGGAAATAAGGTTAGAGGCAACTTGGGGAGAATTGGTTGGTTGGTAGAATTACAGAAAAGTTGAAGAGTAGGGATAAGACCCGGCTACTGAAAAAAGAACCTGACTTCATCTGAAGCCCTAAAGACAGTTAGATGAAGGCTACCAGGCTAAGAAGATACACTAGAGAAGCAAAGGCCAAGAAGATAAATGCCCTGTTCTCCAAAGAACCGTCCAAAGTGCATTCCCAACAGCAAAGCAATAACACAGCCTGGATATTATTGGCACCTACTAGCTAAACAAACTAATAGCACTGCATAAAGCCCTAGTAGCACGTATGAACCAGATATTAGCAGCAGGATACTACCCAGACTGGCTAACACAAAGGACAGTGCTCATCATAAAAGGCCCCCACAAGGGAACTGCACCATCCAGTTATGGGCCAATAACCTACTTCCCCACAAAATAGAAAGTCCTATCAGGCATCATAGCCACCAAGCTATAGGACCATATGAGCCAATACATGATCACAGCTCAGAAAGACATTGGGAATGACACCAGAGGCTCAAAACACCAGGTGTTCATAGATAAAAGTTGTTCAAAACTTTAGGTCTAGACAGTCCAATCTGAGCACAGGACCACAGGGCCTGGACCACAGGGAAACCTACAACTCACTGCCACACACATAGATCTGTGAATGCCTGGGACTATACAAAGTCAACAGAACCCTCCTCAAGAAGTGACTGTGGAGGACAACACTGGAAGTCAGCTCAAGAGAGTTCACACAAGATAACATCAAGAGCTGCATATACCAAGCTGCTGTTCTGCATAGGCTTGAATCCCCTTGGCCAGATCATCACAAAGACTAGATATGGATACAAGTTCAAAAGTGGAACTTCCATCAGCCACTTCCTGTATGTGGATGACATCAACTTATATGCTAAGTGTGAATGAGACACCAACTTGCTAATGCATCTGGCATGGATGTATGGGATGTCATTCAAAGTAAAGAAATATGGTCAGATGATCAAGAGAAGGAAAGTAGTTAAATACTAATGGGACTAATAGGATGGAACTACCTGCGGGCCATATAGCAAATATACAGACCAGTTTCAATTTCCTTGGTTTCCCAGTCACATGGAAAGCATGATGTTGAGGCCAGAAGACAGCAACATCCAAGTATCACTAAGGTTCTGACAGGTTCTTAAGAGCCAGTTCAAGAACAAGAGCCATGCCATCGATGTGTATGTCCTGCTGATCATCAGCTACTCTGCCAGTATAGTGAGTTGGCCAAAGAAGGAAATGGAAGCTTCTGATTTGAAGATCCAGTAGTTCCTCACAATGTTCAGAGGTTTCCACCCCAAGTTCAACACCTAGACTGTACACTAGCTGGAAATAGGGTAGTCGGGGCATGGTGAGTGTCAAAGCCTCTATCCTAGACAAAACCCAGAGCATCCAGGAATACATCAGTAAGATGCACCCAAAGCTGAGCTGCTGAGAGAATGCCTGAGGCAGCAGCAGACATGGAAGGAAGATCAGAGGAAATGCCATGGGAAGACAAGACCCTAAATGGGATGTACCATCAACAGATAACTGTGAGGTGGCAGACATGGGGGAATCCCACTAGTGTCTAGAAAGGGCAGCACTAAAAGACAGCACTAAGGCACTGATCATAGCAACACAAAAACAAGCACTAAGCACCAGACCCATAGAAAGAAGGTTCTACCACACCTGACAGGATCCAAGGTATAGACGATGTACAGAAGCCTCAAGAGACAGTTCAACACCTAATGGTCGGTGTAAGATGCAGACAGGAACAGCACACACTGAACAACACAACCAAGTAATTAGTATTGTGTACAGAAACATCTGCACAGAATATGAGCTAGATCTTCCTATGTCCAGATGGGAGATCCCACAGAAAGTCACGGGGAATAAGAAAGCTAAGATCCTGTGGGACTTCCAGATACAGACAGATAGGCAGGTACTAGCCAATCAACTGAAAGTTATGAATGAAATATAGGACTGGATTGATTTGGGGGGGGGGAATATGATAGGAGGGGACCTAGAAAGTTGACTAGAGGGAGACAGAAAACTACAGGAAGAGACCTTTTGATACAGAATGGAGTAACTTTATTTGACTTTGGAAGAATTAAAATTTAATATTTCAGAACAATGCACCAGGAAATTATTGTTAAGAATGTCTATTATAAAAATGGATTTGGAAGAATTTATGGAAGACAAAGATTTTACTGGATAAAACAGATTGATACTGGTTTGAATGTGGATCTGAAAATGAATTTTAAAATTTTACACTATATGAATGAAATGGAAAACAATGTTACACTAAATTTATATATGAAACACACTGATATTTTAATAGTTAAAGAGGATCCACAAGTAATACATCAGAAGCATGATTTTGATAGCTTTCTTATCTTATGTTTACAAAAAAGGGGTGTTAGACTTGTAAAGTTTCTGAGAGGAGACATAGAAAATGATGCTTTCAGGGCTTCCAATTTACTGCCTTCACTGGAAAAGTTCTTAAAAATTCAGAGAAATATTCAGAGAGGTATCTGCCTTGAAGGTAGCTCATGTTGAACTGTATAGTATAGTCAAACTTCAGGAGTTGACCGCAGGAAATGTTTTATGGCATTTTGTATGAAGTAATAAAGTGCTTTCTGATAAATTTTATGTCATATTTTACAAAATTTGCCAAATTTCAATTCCACATGAGTCATAGGTCCCAGATTTTGGTTGCATTCTGTAATACCCCATTTGAAATATCTTGGTTCTATTTAAGCTCACACCTACTGCTTCAGTGACTCCATCCAGCCACCTCATTCTCTGTCGTGCCCTTCTTCAAGATTGCCCTCAATCTTTCCTAGGATTAGGCTCTTCTCCAGTGAGTCCTTCCTTCTCATTAGGTGGCCAAAGTATTTGAGTTTCATCTTCAGGATCTGGCCGTCTAAAGTATATACCTAGAGAACCACAAATGCAGCATTCTCACTTAATTATGAATAGTCTTGTAGAGGGTTGTTGAATTGGATATCTCTAGAAGCGTACTGAGTGATAAAACTGGTGTCAAATCCAGAATCTTGTGGATCTATATTCAGCACAGCTGTGTTCCTTTTTTTCTCTGGGTGTGAACAGACATGAGCAGATGTGAAAGTTGGAGAGCTTGTTCTTTGTTGCATGTTTTGTAAAAAAGCAAAAGTTGTACAGCCAATAGCATTGCAATATACAGATGAAATATATACACATTAGATGCCATATGCTTGCTTACTTATCTGCTCTGAACAACTTGTACATTTTTGTACCATTTTTTAAAAAAGTGTTTTCATACCCCACCTTCCATAGCGCGTACATTTTATATGAACTTTAGAGGTAACTATTCTCAAATACAGTCATTTTTGTAGATGGTTTCTCCAAAGTTGAAGCAAGGGCATTTGGGAGGCAGAAGCTTAAGGAAATAATGAATCATTTTCCCATTCACATGACCATTGCAGAAAACATGTCATTCTGTAACATTCTTTTTATGTGGACTTCATTGCAAACATTCGCAGAAATTGCGACGAATGTGAATTCTCGTATGGATTTCTATCTTGGGCAGATGCAAGGTGAATATACATTCTCTGGGGGATAATAGTGTTAAGAGTTCACCTTAACTATATGTGCCTGCAGTAAAAGAAGCTTGTTAAGGAATGTTTCCTCAATTGGACAACAGGGACAGATTAGCTGGAATTGATACTCTCTGTAGATACCCAAGCAAAGGAACCTAAT
The DNA here is from genome assembly GCA_036250565.1 of Sibynophis collaris. NCBI lineage: Eukaryota > Metazoa > Chordata > Lepidosauria > Squamata > Sibynophiidae > Sibynophis > Sibynophis collaris. The sequence continues at coordinate 34,500 of JANHFK010004625.1, forward strand.
TTTTTTTTTTTAGTACTGAGGGAAGTCTGGATAATGGCATTAAATGTGTGGAAGAGAATGGCATCACCTTACATTATGCCCTTGTGCTAGATACCTTACAGAAGGTCAACATAGGCGTAAACATTTAAAGCAACTAGATCCCAGTCTTCATCTGAGGTTTAAAAAGAACTTTGGAGTCTTTGAATTAAAACAAAATTATATGAGAAGCTGGACACCAGACTCTCATCTCATGTTTATTTCCAAGGAATATAGTGTCCACTTCTGGTCACCATGATACAAAAAAGATGCTGAGACCTTAGAAGGAATGGAAAAAAGAGCAACAAAAATGAAAGGGGTCTGGAGGCTAAATGGTATGATGCATAGTTAAGGCAGGGGTGTCAAAATTGGATTTCTCAGAGGGCTAGATCAGCATTGTAATTCTCTGTGGGCGGGCAGGGGGAGCAGAGAGGGGAGACAGGATGGACACCTCCTGCAGCACCCTGCTGGCCAAAACAAATAATAGAATTGTGGAGTCAGAATGGACTACAACTGGTCCAACCCCCTGCAATGTGCACGAAAACCAATTAACCATCCCTGAGATGTGGTTGTCCAGCTTCTTCACAAAAGCCTCCAAGGATGGAGAACCCATGGCCTCCATAAATAAGATATTTCCATTGTTGTCTGGATTGTACCATCAAGAGGTTTTCCGTTATATTTAAGCATAATCTAAATAGCTGCAACCATTATCCATGATTTTTTTTATCCTACTCTCTATGACAAAAGGAAGTAGTCCCTAATCAACTTTCTTGTAACGTTCTTTTATGTACTTCAATACTAGGATCATGCTAGTATCCATTTTATTTTTCCTAGACTAAATATGTCAGGGTTTTTTAACATGTCTTCAAGTCCCTGTAGTATCTTTGTTACTGTATTCTGAACATGTTCTGAAGAGTCAATCGTTTTCTGAAAATGTGGTACCCAAAACAGAACACTATGTATGTCTCCTCCCCCCCCTTTTAAGGTTAACAGTGAAACATATAAAATAACACAAAATGTAATATCACTCTGTGAAAGTCAAGCTAATTTTAATTCATGACATGCAACTATTATTTCTTACAAAAAAAGAACCACAATATACTCTGTTCAGAATGGATTAGGATATTTTGTTTTCAGTATGGTTCCCAGTCCAGTTTATAGGTCCTCATCTGGCAATTTTCAAAGGGAAAGAAAGCCTCCACTGAAACAAATGTTTTCTTTTTTTCCTGCCAGTTGTAAATGTCTAATTCCCAAGAACATCATGGGGATTTAAAGCCCCATAGCCTTTGAAATAAATTTACATCCCGGACTGACTCCTTCCAGATTACTTTTGAGTAAGAAAAAAAAAAAGAGGACATACCATTTGCTACAAATTAAAATAACATTTAATTTGACCCGAAGAATAACCAAGACAAAGTATTTAGAATCCAATTAATTATCTGAGTCTTGAGGGATGCTTGGCCTATTAAATAATTGTTTCCTGAAATTAGGATGGTTTGTGTGAAATGGCTTCTGTAAAGCTGTAAAAATAATCATGAATTCTGCTGGATTTAATTGGGCAAGAAGGCAATTAGGACACAGGCAAGTTTATTACAGTCTGTGTTTGGTGTGGCTTTAAAGCTGTGTCTCTACTTTACAGCTATGTCTGTGATAGCATTCACCTCCGATTTAGGAACCTGTCCATTGGGGTTCAGGAAAAGAACAGCTAGTGAAACCAGTAACTGCATGTTGCATAAGATGCCACCTCCACCTTGTCATCAGGACTGTCAAGAGCCATCACTAATTGACAGGGTTTTCCTACGGATGAGTAGAGCTCCTTTTTAATGTGTGCTTTGTGTGTATTTCTGGGATATATATACTCTATGGATATGAGAGTTGGACTTCAAAGAAACACGAAAGGGTATTAACGCTTTTGAATGTTGGAGAAGACTCTTGAGAATACAAAGTACAAATTATTCTGGTTTTTGACACATTATGTGAAAACTCAGATCCCTTGAGAAATCCACAATGCTGGGAAAGATGGGAGATGGGAGAAAAGAGAAAAAGAAGAGAACTTGTAGTTGGGTGGATGGACTCATCATTACACTCCATCATTGGAAGATTTGAAAAATCCAGTAGGGGAAAGATAATCTTGAAGAAAATTTATGTGATTGCTAAGAGTCAACTGAGTTATTGGCATATAATTTATCAAGCCGTCAATATGTATGTATACTATTTGCTGAATTTATACCCTATATTCCTTTTACAAGGATTCATCCACCCACCCATCAACCCAAATTTTATTTTTATGTTGAGATACATTGGTCTGACCATCAGTGACTGGTTTGAGGATACCAGATGAACACTGAAGTTCTACATCTAACTGTTACACCACATTGTAAGATGCATTGTTTCAGGCAAGACGTACTGATGATCCACTGGAGAAAGTTTTTACATGGGCTTAAATATTTTATGAGGACATCTCAATTGATTCTCTGTGCTACATATGTTGGACATTGCAACACAATCTTCTTAAACTGAAATATAAAGCCTGGTTCATTTACTGAAGTTATAGTCAGATTCATCCCAGCTACTGATAGTCATTAGCTTTATAAAATCAGCATGAATAAACTGAGTTGACCTGGTTTACAACTGGGACATACAATAAATAGGTTTTAATGTGTTGTAATTAGCTTTTTTCTAAAGCTATAATAGGCAAGAGAGACAATGGACAAAGAAGTTTTTCTATCATGAGAGTGACATAAAAAGCCACCATAGCTGCACCAAATTAGTAGTTTATTCCCCACCCCACCTGAAACAAACAGATTAAAAAAAAATAGTGATAATTATAGGTAATTGTGAATATCAGGTCCTGGATTTTCCACAGCACTGAGGTTTCACTTCCTTCCTTCCTTCCTTCCTTCCTTCCTTCCTTCCTTCCTTCCTTCCTTCCTTCCTTCCTTCCTTCCTTCCTTCCTTCTCCTTACAGACATAAAATACTGAATGATGAAATAAGATCCTATATTACGATGCTGTAAAGAAATTCTTAGACAGAAATACTGTAGATTTTGCCGAAGATTCATTTGAGAAGATAAAGGATAATTAAAATGGGTTACATGTGTAACTGTTATACTCACGATTTTGCTTCTTCTTTAGCACTGTGTTCTGTTCTTGTCATACAGAATTGAGCGTACAAATGACTGAAACATGAGGAAACATATTTTCTTTCTGTGTCATTTTTTCCCCGTAACTTGCCTCAGTATCATGCTTCTGTGGATACTTTGTCAGGTACACAGCATCTAGTCTAGTGGAGGGTGACAATTCCAGTGCTGTAAATTTGCCAATCATATTAACAAACCTCTGTGTCTCAGCAGCTTCCTCTGTAGGAGATCTGTTGCTCTCCAATGTATCAAAAGCCACCAGAAGTTATTTAAACATGTTTTCAAAAAAAGCGATACATCACTTCATGCTGAATGTGCAGGAGCCTGTGGGGTGTCAATCATTTCTTTCTTTGTAATTCAAGGAAACAGCATTATTTTATGCCACGTTAACTTTTGTTTAAAAATGAACTATAGTACTTACTGATGTTTGGAACCATTAATTTAGCAACTGCCCAACCAGCTCAATGATTAAGTGTTCTTAGTGCAACTGATTAATTAATTACAGACCCCTCACATCCTGGACATAAACTGTTTCAATTCCTACCCTCAAAACAATGCTATAGAGCACTGCACACCAGAACAACAAGACACAAGAACAGTTTTTTCCTGAATGCCATCACTCTGCTAAACAAATAATTCCCTCAACACTGTCAAACTATTTACTAAGTCTGCACTACTATTAATCT
>JANHFK010004626.1:21486-33521 GCA_036250565.1 Sibynophis collaris
ACCAAGCCACACCACACCCACCAAGCCATGCCCACCGAACTGGTAGTAAAAAAAATTGAATTTCACCACTGCCTTATATCTTTATACTGTATATGCATGCAACCCTGAAATATGTTCAAAGGAGACAGTCTTATCTGCCATCTTAGTTCCTTGCCCTTCCCCCACTTGCAGGTATCCCTGAATTTTGGAGAAATAAATTCAACTGAACTCTATTGGGTTTTTCTTTTGAAAACGCTGTTGATATTTTCTTCTAAATAATGGTTAAATTTATAGATAAATAATTAAAGAAGAGTGTGTGTTGAAAATAATTAAACTTAAAAGCAATTGCATTCTTTTTGCTGATGACATAAAATTATTCAATTCTACAGATAATTCTGTTGTTTTGCAAAGTGATCTCAACTATTTGTCTGAATGGTCAGCTATCTGGCAACTTCAAATTTCAATTAATAAATGCTCTATTACATGTTGGTAAATGTAATCAGAATGTCAAGTATAAGCTAAGTGGCATTGATCTAGCAGATGACCCTCACTTTGTCAAGGACCCAGGTGTACTTATCTCTGACGATTTATGCTCCAAAGCTCACTGTAACAGCTTGCTAAAAAAGCATTAAGAGTTGTAAACTTAATTTTGCGAAGCTTTTTTTCTGGAAACGTTGTATTGCTAATTAGAGCTTATAAAACTTATGCTAGACCAATTTTAGTGTTCAACTGTTTGGAATCTCCACCATATATCTGACATCAGTACAATCGGGCAGGTTCAGAAGTATTTTACAAGAAAAGTCTGTACACAATAGAATTCCCTATGCTACTAGACTCAAAATTCTCGGTTTGTATCTTAGAACTGCGTCACTTGCTGTCAGACCTAGGTATTGCATACAAAATTATATGTAGTAATGCTTTACCTGTAAAAGACTTTTTTTGTTTTAATCGCAATAATACCTGTATGAAAAACCACTTTAAACTCAATGTAAATCGTTCTAAACTTGACTGTAAAAAAATATGATTTCTGTAATAGAATTGTCAAAGTCTGGAATGTCCTACCTGATTCAGTTGTCTCAGCTACAAATTTTCAGAGTTTCAGTCACAAATTGACTTCCATTGACCTTACTTCATACTTAAGTGATCAGTAGAGGGGGCGTGCATAAGTGCACTAACATGCTTATCGTCCCTGTATTTTTATTCTCTTATTCTTGTTCTTGTTTTTTTTTGACAAATTCCAATAAATAAATGTAATTAATGCTGTCAGGGTCTTTATCTGGCACATCTGAAGACCAGAGCCACCAGAATATGAACTCTGCATTTGGAGCTTTGCTTAGTCAGAGGATGGTTCACAGAAGTCTAATTTAGTTACTGTGAAAAAAGCCATCCTCAATATCTTTGTCTTCTTCAATACCCAACAAAGTTTATTCATACTGTTCTACATATCAAGGTATAAATTTAGGCCTGTTTATCTTGTCTTTCAGAGTAATTTGTTTTAAGGCCATGGGAAGCAAGTAAGATATCTTATTATAATGATTCTCCTGAATCTTGGAAAATAGGTTCTTGTCTTACCAATTTCATTTAAAAATGCATTTAAATAATCTCTGGAAGGAAGACTGCAACATCCCAATTACTGAATAATTGGGATTCAGCATATAACTATTTATGGTTTATTAAGATAACAATAAGATCAAGCCTTTTAATAGAGGATGATCTTCAGTAATGTTTTAATCTTTGTAAAATAGTAACAATAGAAAGCTGAATTATACAACATTTCTTTTATTGGTTTTCTTTTCAATTAGTGTGTTGAAAAAGTTTATTTTCTCTTATTACATGATTCTTTTGAATTGTTGCTAAATATGATATGCATCCAACTGCAATGTATTATCTCTATTGTATTTTTGCTTGAATATAAATCTGTTTCTTACTTCCACCTTCCCGCCCTCCATTCATAACATGATTTGTTGTTACAACACAATTTGCCAAGATAGGGAACAACCTCAGGACACAAGTTTACACTGATCTTCATCAGGTAGTTCAGGAAGATATATCAATGAACATAGCTAAGATGCAGTTGTCAAATAGCATAAGCTGGACATGGCCTGAGCATTACTAAAAAATGCAATGAAAGTAAAAGTTTCTCTTAGGCTTAGAATTAAATTGAAACAGATCAAGAATTTTCACTATCAAAGGTGTATGAGATCAAAGAGTATCATGATGTCAAACTGACTTTAGGATCTCCAATCAAGAGCAGGGCAAATCTGAAAGCGTAAGTTATCTATCTTTATGGTGAATATTGTTAAGTTTTATTTGTGTTTCCTTTCTTAGCATGATGACAGCTAAACACACAGACGGGATCGTTTGTATTGCCATGTCACAGACAAAGTATGCAAGAACAAAACAGAATATATGTTACACATATATTTTCCTCAGCTAACTATTCAGCAATATAACTCAGTTTTGTGACTATAATATATTTGCTGGATGAAAATAGCAACTATATACTGACTTTGGATATTTTTAAACTTTAAAATTGCTATAGGAGCCCAACAGGAATGAAATATATATTTTGATTACTTCTTTATCAAAGAAGAGAAAGAAGGGTCAAATATATTTTATAACAGAAAATAGTTATTGCAACAATTGGAGGTTTTCATGTAATTTAATCTGTGGTAAAGTTATAGTGGTCTAAAACAAAATATGTTAGGCAAAACAGAATAAAACTTTTTTTTACTGAGGGGCAGAACAAGAGAAGAGTTAACAAAGCATTTGATGAAGGAAAAGCAATTTGATCTTATCTAGTTTTTCATTGTAAACCTGAAGCATGTCAAAATACTCTGATATTATGAAATCTCTGCTATGTTACCTGCTAACCTAATATTATAATTTTCCAAAACCACATTCCTTCTTATATTTTGTACCATTCATAATTTACAAGCAAAAACTTTCTATATATTAATACCTTCTTCCTTTTGTTACATAGTCTCATTTTTCTGCTTGACTACAGCATTTTTTTCAGAAAAAAAAGCTACAAGAAGCATTCATACCCTAGACCTGAACCTATTTGGCTGGTTCCAGCCTCATCTTTGATTAAACATTCTTAGTGAAGCCAGAAAGAGAACGGCATATAATTTTCAATCGCGGGGATGATTTTCAATTAGACTTGTTAAGAATCCCCAACAAAACTTTTATCATAGTCACAAGTACATACAGAAGGAACAATCAAGTTAGTGATACAGGCCATTTCCAACATGAGAAAAAAAATATATCAGCCTAGGCATTCACAACAGGGAAAAACTGGGGCAAATTATGATATGTGGATTATGACAATGCACTGACATAATTTCATCTGACAGCAAGGTCCAAGGACAAAAGATGAGTGTTATGACATTTTGCCTTTAAAAAAACAAACACAACCATCCTTGTTTATATTAAAATTGAGTGTAAATCATGACAGTAAACATAAAATGAGAGTTTATATTGCTTCTTAAATGTACTCATTAGGCCTGAGTAAAATAGAAAAAGGAAAAACAGTCACAACAATATAGGCAAATACATTATATATACAGATAGATATTCAAATAGATTTAATTCACTTTTCTACAATGTCTTTCAGGCAGCTGAAAACCAACTCTGAATCTGTCTGACTGTATGATGTCAAAAGACTTGAAAGCTGAGACAATATTTTTCTAGTAGTGATTTTTCTCGTACATCTCTGGCACTGATCTGTTTGAAATCAAAGCAAGGCTCGCTTTTCCCCCTCCTGCTCCATGACCCCTGTGGTGGGGGCTTGTGTCTCTAGTGGCAAAGGTCCAGAAAGTGAGTTTAAATTTCCCCCTCCATAGAGATGCAGTAACTTGTTCTTGAAAGCTGAAACAGACATCTCTCTCCTCTTCTCCACTATTGCATCACAATAGATGGAGATATTATGGGAAGTGCCTGTCTGCAAAAGTATTGATATACTGTCATTTCCTCTACTGAGGCTTTTCAGTGCAACAAAGGAAAAGCATCAAGTACCAAGACAACTTGGATATGTCTATCTTCTTTTTACAGTCTCCCTCAGATAACTGCCCATCAAAACAACTAGGACAGGGCAATGACAGAATTCCTTCACAATATGTGCTTTCTGGCATGAGAAGAAGAGAGTGTGCTATCCTAGGATCTGAAGTGCTATTGGCCAGAGAAGGCAGCTTGTTTGGGTTATGGTGTGAGTTCTCTCAGAGTTCAAAGTAATAGCACTTAGACATAAATACTTGTAAAGTCACTTCATAAAGCTTCATAGTCATCTCTAAGAGGTTTACAGAGTCAGCATATTGCCCCCAACAATCTGGGTCCCCATTTTACTGATTTCAGAAGGGTGGAAGGCTGATTCAACCTTAAGTTGGTCAGAATCAAACTCCTGACAATGAACAGTGAATTAGCTTACAATACTGCATTCTAACCACTGCACCACCAAAGCTCAAAGGTAGGAAACAGTTAAAGTGATTTCAGGATCTGTTTCAAAATGGCTTGAGAAGATTTGGGAAATGGAAACAAGCCCCTAAATAATGCTGTGGTTACAAATCAAAGCTTAAAATACAGCTGGCGGAATGAACTCTTCCAAAATATTCAGAAAATGAAAGGTTCACCCCACTTCATGAGTCATTGAATAATGGCTACTGGCTATTGTCACAGCCCATGTTTTCTCATTTGAATTCTGATTTCAATATATATCATGATTAAAAAATCAATATGATGACCCAGGCTCTGCCAAGATACTCAACCAGAAAGGTAGAAGAAAGGTAGCAATAGAAATGAATATAAATAGAAATTGCTACATGCAAATGGAAATAATCTTGGAATAGTTTTATTTTCCCTTGAGTAAGATAAACAACAAGAAGCTGCAAGAATGAAGAAACACTTAACATTGCCTGTTGAATTATACATAGACTAGTGCTAAATTTATCCTGCTTTTAGTATGCAAATAGGCACATATATCCACAAACACATACACATTTACTATCCGTTGAGATAAGAGAGCATTTTAAATACCTGCTGATCAAGTTAATACAACTGTTATAGAGTATTATAATATGTTACTCTGATTTCATGTTGGGAAACTGCTTACAAAATGAGTATAGCAAGCTCTCCATGCAATTTTTATGACCAAATTATGTAACTTCAACATAGATAAAAGGTCTGTGAACAAGCTTATCAGACTTTCTTTCAACTGCTGGTAATTAACTGCACAATTTCCATTTTACATTGTAAATCTGTGCAATCATACAATGCTGATGATTGTGTGATATATTTTGCAGTGACATACAAGTCTTGCTTCAACAGTTTTATATCTTAGGGCATAATTAACTATTACACCGCATACAGTTAACTCCCAAAATGAACAATTTCTAATTGAAAGAAGCATTAAAATTGAATATATATTCAATATATATATATATTTGTTCATTCCTAGATTTTTAAAACATTGGTCTTTGAGACTTTGTGACAGTGCATTGTTTTAGGACTTCGTTCAACAACATTTTCCTTACATTTCTGCCCCATTCAGGAAAGGCCCAATCTCACTGGTATCATGGTGAAATATAATTGGTTTGTACTCTAAGAATGCTCACAATGAGGTACTAACAAATGTATATGCTAATCAATTGATCAAGGCATCAGACAATGGAATAGCCACAGGATGGCCAGCTGGGAGCCAATATTTTCTTTTCGATTGAGAGATGAAGGGCTCCAATCAAGATGAAATGCCAAAGAAGAATTCTATTAAATAAATATTAGGAGTATTACAGAGATGAAAGCTAAAACCAGATTGCCAGAAGCCCAGAAATGGTAGCAGACAAACCCATTGGGCCCAGCTATTATACAGCAAAATTATTCTTGGGACATTAAATCTATACTAAGATTCATCATCTGAGGGTTTTTGTCACATTCTTAAGTTTTCTTAAGGAACAGGGAGTATAAACAATAACATCTAAAAATGGCTTAGCAGGACATTTTATTATTGATGTGGGCATAACCTCAGGTAGGCACAACTTCAGGCAGTCAAATGTCTGTCAACTTCAAATAAGATATCATATTATGATGTTCTCATCAAATTACTCTGATGGAATAGGCTTAATTTGTCAATAAATAGCTACAGTATGATACTGAAAAGGTTCAATCACAAATTCATTTTTCAAAATATTCTTCCTTCTCTAGTCTCTTCTACTCTACAATTAAGCTTTATCTTTTTTTCCCTGAACAAGTTAGTGTTCTCCTAAACAAAGCACCTGGTTGCAACTATCTGCCATTTTTATATTTTAAAATATGCCTGGCAGGGTTTATTTTGCAATATGACTGCTTCACATGTATTTATTTTAATTAAAATATTCTATACAAGGTTATATTTGTGTCAGAAGGGCAGAATTTCAGATGGTTTAACCAAAGACATATTGCCTGACTTAATACACAAAACTTTGTAACTATGGAAGAATTCCATATGTTATTTTATTAAAGATATCCTGTTGGTTTTGCTTTTATTGCCATGTTCTCCATTCTATTTCAATGTGTTAAAGACAGTCTGTGAACCAAAGATTTTAATCTTATTTACATAGAAAAAAGTGGAGGATGTGTAAGTTTACTCAATCACACCATCACAGTAGGTTTTCTCTGTGAAGTCTGTGTAATCATTATAATTCCACTTTCTGAAGCACACCTGCAAATATTTTCAAGGCATTGCATATTTATGTATATAATTACTTAAATGTTATTAATTTCCAACATATAATATCATATTTATTTGGTGCGTCATTTTTAACAGAGGAAAAAACAGAGGACATGAAACAGGCAAGTATTTACATTTCTGGTAGTAAAAGTATATGTCTGCTATGTCACTTTGTGTATATAAATGGACAAGAAGTAGATTGACTATTGTGAATATTTAAGCATTTAAGAAAGAGAGAGGGAGGAAGGAAAGAAGGAAGATATATATTTATTTATAACATTTATTTTTATATTGCATCGAGACTGGAATGAGAATTAGAATTAATTAGAATTAATTTTTATGTACACTGAGAGCATATGCACCAAGACAAATTCCTTGTATGTCCAATCACACTTGGCCAATAAAGAATTATATTTTATTCTATTCTAATTAGAATTAGAATTAGGAGCTGGAAGGGATCTTGGTGGTCTTCTAGTCCAGCCCCCTGATCAAACAGGAGAACTTATACCATTTCAGACAAGTGACTATCTAGTCTCTTCTTAAAAACTTCCAATGATGGAGCGCCCATGATCTCTGAAGGCAAGCTGTTCCACTGATTAATTGTCCTCATTGTTAGGAAGTTTCTTGTTAATTCCAGGTTGCTTCTCTCTTTGATTAGTTTCCAACCATTGTTTCTTGTCCTGCCCTCTGGTACTTTGGGACATAATTTGACCCCCTCTTCTTTGTGGCAACCCCTCAAATACTGGAATATTGCTATCATGTCACCCCTAATACTTCTTTTCTTTAGACTAACCAGATCCAACACCTGCAGCCGTTCTTCATATGGTTTATGGCTTCTAGGCCTTTGATCATTTTAGTTGCTATGAACTTTTTCCAAAATCTCAACATCTTTTTTGTAGTATAGTGACCAAAATTGGTTGCAGTATTCCAGGTGTGGTCTTACTAGGGTTTTGTAAAGTGGCATTAATACTTCATGTGATCTTGATTCTATGCCTCTTTTTATACAACCCAAGATTGTATTTTTTGGCTACTGCTGCACACTGCTGGCTCATATTAAGTGATCATTCACTAGGACTCCAAGGTCCCTCTCACAGTTACTGTTTTTGATTAGGTCTCGCCTAATCTATACTTATACCTTTGTTTTTTCCTGCCTAAATGTAAAACGTTCTAAAATGACTAAAATGTTCACAGACAGGAACATTAACTGATTAGTTCTGCTTTCTTAACATAAAATTGTAATATGTATTTTCCAAAGTTCAGCACTTTTAATAAATTAACTTTGATTTCTCCTTTTAAATTCTGTTTGAAAAATTGTTCTTACCTGAGTGGGCAATTCCAGTTGGCTGCCATGTCAGAGAAAGACTCATATCCTTGGCTGCTTCTTTGTCTTGAGGAGAGTTTAACCCTCTAGTTTTGATTTATAATATCTATATAAAATCTCCACAGAGTAGAGATTCTGCATTTCCTGTGTCGGATGAGGAGAGCATGTCTTTCTCTTTCTGTTCTGGCTACTTTTACAGACACACAACTGAGAACATTTTAATAAACTGTATCACTGTTTGGTTTGGATAGAATGCTACCTCAGTCACTGAATATTGAGTTAACCAGAAGAAACAATCATTTTCCTCATCAGGAAACACTGCCTTATGAGAGAATTCTGTGGTTTCACTAGGAAATTTGCAACCAGGGTATCCTGAAGCAATAACTTGCCAATGGCAATTACTAAACAAGTTATTTCATAGCTTAGATGAACATATAGGAAGGGATAAAATGAGCAGAAGCAAGGAAAGAAAGAAAAACCCAAAATCAAAACCATGATGCTCTCTGTGCTATTTTTTGACTATGTCTACTGTCCAAGTAATAATGATAGCATTGTTCAGATGTTAGCAATTTTTATCGTGTCATTTTGTCTACCTCTTTATTTAGTGTGTGTGTTTTTCTGTGTGTGTGTGTGTGTGTGTGAGAGAGAGAGAGAGAGAGAGAGTATTGTATCTATTGTAAAACAGGCCAGTGGGTGGCCTGCATAAGGCTTTGCTTGCTTTAAACAAATTCAAATAATTAAATTTTAGTAATCTCTATTTTTCCATTATTCATTTATTTATATTAGCTGAACATTTTTGAAGTAGTTATATACTGTAGTAATTTGCCTTATGCATACATTCTTTTAATAAGTAATACCATCAATAATTTTTGATTATAAAATGACACCTACCATCACCACCCAAAAACCAATCTGCCCACATTATTCATGTAATTAACACTGCAGTAGTTTTTGTAGCTTTGTAAGTCCTTCAGATCAATTTCAGCTACTAGCTTGCAAATGAACTTCTTGATATAATTAATTGACATCATTATCAATGGCTATTAGCCTTCAGTCTACCACAAATGACCAATTTACCCTATTTGGAATTCACTAATCTTTACTTATCCCGAGCAATTAGAAAATTTTGTTGTGCCCAACAGACCAAATTTTTGGTTGCTTTTACATTATATTTGTTTGTTTGTTTGTTTGTTAACTCAAAACTTGTTTGGACTTTGCTTTATTCTGCAAACATTCCATAATAACTAGCACATTGTGAATGATTCGTTGTCAGCCATTTTTTTTAACATAACTTTTTATTCTGGCCTCGTATGCAAGATAAATCTAATGCCAAAGTAGATTTATTGGTAAAAAAGAAGATAGTAAAAAAAGTTTGGTTTCTGATACATAATCTCAATTCAATTATAGGTACACAGCTATCACAATTCAACCAATTAGTTACAATTTAATATATTCAGATGATAAAATTGAACTTCCATCCTTCTTTTGTAGTAAAATCACAAAGAGAAATTTGGAAGCTTTCACTTTTCACTTCTGTCATAAATCTGACAATTATCAAATAGATGTTCACAATTAAAAAATAATTTTCCTAGGAGCAAAATTATACATTTTATTTTAATTAAATATGACATTTTGTCTGAAAATTTGGGTCCCTACTATAGAGTTCATTGTAATTCATTTTCAGAATATTTTTGTTTGATACATTTTTCTTTCTTTACTTAAATTCAGATCATAATCCCTAGTTAAAAAATACTCCAAAATAAACATTGAAAGTTTTAATGGTCTACAATCTATCAGATGGCTTTATAAACCAGTGTAAAGATTAATACTATCATCTTATGATAGTTTGTTGAGAAGTAGGATGAAGTAGAGATTGCCAATAGTTAAGTAAGAATTGATGTACTAGGTTTTGTTTCAAATGTTTTTTGTGTATCCCATCTCTTGCAAGCTAGACTTAAGAGGGAAAAAATCTACTGAATCTGCAGTGCAAACCATCAGGAAAAATGCAGTGTTTCAGGAAGTACAGAGTTCTAGAAATAGGTAGTATGCTATAACAACAAATATCATATTTTTAAATATATATATTTTCTTTTAATATAAACGTTTCATCTTTCATTAAACAGTGTGTCATCTGGGCACAATTTTTTTTGTGTCATAACAGTTAAAACTTACCACATATTCATTATTTATCTATTCTTATATTAATACTAATACTTAACATACCAATTATTGTAACATTTCTCTTCTTAACTTATTTAACTTTATAATACATTGTTTTCATATTTATTCTCTAATTATTTGATAAAATAACTCGTGGCATGGCTAGCGTCAAGGCGAGATGACGTGTTCCTTGGGGGCACCTGAGGGAACCATCGAAATCTCAGCTGTCGGGTGGTCCTTTCAGACCAAAACCATATTGTAGGGACTGTAAACAAGGGGAGCACACTCCAATGATCTCAGAGAACCTGCAAATTCCATGATTGATCCAGAGGAAGCTCCCTAAACTGACAGCTGAGAAGGCAGCCATTGCAAGCCGCTACGAAGCTGGGGCAGTCACCGCAAGAGCGCAGAGGCAGAAGAAAGGTGTGATCGGTCTGGGTGAGATTTTTTTAATATAAATTTATCTTTTTCTGAAAGAAGAACTTCCTTGGAAAAGTAGAGGAGAAAAGAGTATGGTTCAAAAGGAAGAGGTGGAATTGGTTTTTCCCTTCCACCTCTGGAAATACAACAGTGAGGAAGGCGGGTGGAGCCAAAAGAATAAAGAAAAAAAAACTGGCTTTAAAAGATTTGTATGATGAGCAAGGTCAGAAAACTGGACTGGATATCTTCATTTTTAAATTGGGGATCAATAACTAACATAAAAGTGATTATATGAACTTTGTTTTTCTTTAAAAAGCTCTTTTTGAACTGAAGTAGAGGAGCAGTGCCATCTAGAGGCAAAAGTGAAAATTGGAAGACGTAAGAGCAAGGATGAGATCTAATCTTGGGAGACTGAACTAAACTGATAAGAAGTTGTTTTGACTGATAGAGAGCGGAACTGGAAATTTTGTTTTTGCTTTTCTCTGGAATACTGTAGCTCTTGAAACTTAAAAGACAAAATAATAGAAACAGGCCAAGGGATTTTTTTTCTTTTTTTTTCCTTTGGCACTTTGAAATAAGGCTTTTACTTCTTTTTCTTCTTTTTTAGTGACTGTTATTTGTCTTTTTTTCTTTTCTTTTCTCTTTCTGGTAACACTGTGAAGTCTCTTTTTGGAATATAAAATATAGGATAATTGTATTTTTGGGGCCAGGTGGGCCATTTTGGATTACAATTTTATTTTTCCTGTCCCTGAGGCAATTTGGATTAAGGTAAGAAGAACCTGAAGAAAAGAAGTAAGAAAAACCCTGAGATTTGGATTTGGATTACAAAGCTTTTTGGTTTTATTTTTTTCTTTCTTTCTCTCTTTTCTTTTGTTTTTGTTTTTGCTCCCCCCCCCTCTATATTTGGATTATAGGTTGGAATTACAATGATATATATTTGGTGGATTACAAATACTAAGACATTACAAGATGAAGAAAACAACATTAGCACTATCTTCAGCATCCTCTTCTACAACTTCTAGCCCTGCTGGTCAGAGAACATTGGATGCTATGACACAACAAGAAAAAGCTAATACTATGCAATTAGAATTAAAGGCTGTGATACAAGCTCTTCATGTGGACTTGAAGGAAAGAATAGACAAGGTAGATGAAAGAATGGTAGAAGAGAAATTAGAAAATTTTCAAGAGATCATGGAGAAAAATGAGCAACAAATACAAAAAGTAGAAGAAAAAGCTGAATCAACAGAGAAAAGAGTGGGAGAGCTTGATTATAGATTTACAGTGGCAGATAAAAATAAAGAAAAAACAATTATTTCTTTAGAAAGGGATAGGGCAGATTATTATTTGAGATTTCAGAATATGTAAGAATAAAAGGGAGAAAACCTAGCGGAGATAATGGCAGATTTGCTGGCGGAGGCGATGGAGGAGTCTAAGGAAAGAATTCTGAATGAGATT
>JANHFK010004627.1:46601-58178 GCA_036250565.1 Sibynophis collaris
GAAAGAAAGAAAGAAAGAAAGAAAGAAACAAAGAAAGAAAGAAAGAAAGAAAGAAAGAAAGAAAGAAAGAAAGAAAATTTCTACCTTAATCTGGGAAAATATTAAGTGTATGTATAAGATGTTCAGTGGAAAATTAAACAAAACAGTAACTGAGAATCCTGCCATGATGCTGATTGTAATAAATAAATTATCTGCGGGAACTTTGAATTTTCCAAGAGACAAATAAACAAGAAAAACAATGAATTTTTCTTAGAACTCAGCTCATTCTCTCAAGTGCCAGCTAAGCTTATCCAGTTTGCTATGATCAAAGCCACTGCCACATCCTTCACTGTGTTTTATGTTGGTAAGTGAAAATATACACATCATAGCAGACATACCAGCTCCTAAAGCATGAGGTTGCCTCTTAACATAAGTCAGCACATAAGGTAATTGTCCAAAATCACTAGAGTGCTGTAATGTCTGGCAATTTAGGATAAAATTGCTTCAAATATACTGTCTTCTGATGGTTTTAGATATCAGTATAGCAGGCTGGGTTCATCCCTTTTATTTCTAAATGGTCTACAACTACATAAACATGGGATGTTCCTACTGAAGTCTTTGCCGGCAGAGGTAAAGTTGGTGAAACAAAGCAGAGAAAGGCAAGACAAAGTTACACCAGAAATAAAACAGTGGGAGAGAAACTTCTTACTGAACCTGAAATCTAATCTCAGCATTTCCATCCTACTATTTCCCTGACAAAGAGGTGTCCCTTCAAAACACATTGGGTCTCAGTTATAGTAAAGTATGTTGTTGGTTTTTTTTACTCTCTGTTTCATCCTACCTCAAAAAGAGAGAGAGGATCTTTTGAATTGTGAAACCTGTAGATTCAATTAGGATTGGAATAAAGGATTTGTTCATTCCCCCATTTATCCTTTTCTTATATGTTTATTTTATTTAGCATATGGCACCTTACATGTTTAAATTGGTTACATTTCCCCTTTTCCCAAGCAGATTTTTTTTTTAATCTGATTGCTGCAACAATTTTTTGACTACCGCTGTTTGGAGTGACTTATTAACATAATTGTTTTATTTCCTTGTAGCAATCTTTAGCTTCAAAGCTACTTTGAACCTGATTTAATCATACCCCCACATTTTAATTCATTTAGCATTGCACTGACATTGCACTGACAAATTTTGGCAGTCAGATTTCAACAGTGTGGAAATGAGACACAGGCTTTTAGGAGGCCTTTATCTCTCAGATAGCCAAAAATTAGTTATTCAAGCTAATTTCAGTCACTTTTTTGAGGTTTGGGGGGATTTTATCAGTGGGAATAGTACTAGGATTACCATATACAAAAGATTTCAAAATAAAGACCCCCAAAAAATGTTTAACCCCACACCCATTTTGGTAATACAATTACCTCACCAGATGGCCTCCAGAAAATTGAGGTGCTGAATTGTACCCCTAACTCTCCCCAACCTTTCCTAAAGAGATAAAGGAACATGGAGGTGAGATGGGCCTTCCTTCTTCAAAGTGGGTCTCATTGCTTTCAATGGACTTTTATAATTCTGCAAACCTACCATTTATGGTAGCAGTGCAAATCTAAGCCTATGTTCCTGCCCCAATGGCTATACCTGCTTAGAACCCAAGTCTACCCTCAGGGCTTGGTTACAAAATCATTCCAATGATTTAAGTGGATTTTGGCTGGATGGAGTCTGCTGAATTCAGAGCATGGTGCTCAGTGCATAAATCTTTGATGAATTTATAAGGATCGGAGAACATGTACATTGCAGCTGCTGACTTTCTTCTTGGGTACAGTAATTTGGCAAGTAGGTTTTATTTTCTGAGTGGCAGAAATATCTTCTGAATCCCCTTGCTGAGATTTACTGGCAGAGCTTTATGATAATTATACCACATCTGTGTATGTGGTTTTACACTGATTTGCCAGACATAACTCTTTGGAGAGCGCTCAGTGAGGGAAGAGACTCCATCAGCTCAACTAAAAGAGCAGCTTTTAAGCAATTTTAAGCATTTAAGCAATTTGAGATTATAGATGTTTTAGCACAGGGCTCCTGAGTATAGCCAGAGTTTTAAGCACAGCCACCATTAACTACCTACCTTTTAAGAATGGCTTCTGCTGTGTAATAGAGTAGTTGAGCCTTGCAGTAAGGGTTCAAGAGGACATTAGTTAGACTTCAAGTTAGGGAAGTTGGGATGTGACATTTAATAGGGGCAGCATGGTGAGTCCATGGTAGTATTTTAATAAATTTGATAATTAATTTCTAACCAATCCTGTTTTATAATCCGGTAGTTCCTTGTCCCTTGATTATAATTATATCCTGTTTTCTTTGTTTCGACCTTGCCTATGGCATGGTACTAAGCATGCCCACGTGAGCTTGATCTGGCTTTGCAAACCTGTAATAAATATTTGCAGATTAAAGGACTCTGGTGTCTTGCTTGAGTAGACAATGAACGTCATCTTGGATCACTTGAGAACAGAGAAAAACTTGGAGTTGTAAACAGAAGAGTAATAAATTCAGAAGTTCCCTTTTACAGATTTTTGTTCCTCTTTTCACTGAACACTTTTTATTCCAGTTGATCATTTTATGTCTTTTGTAAATTGTAAAACTGCTATATAGGTAGAGAGAGCTTTTCCCTCTTTTTTTACTCAAGGCCTTTTATTTTTGCACGATGATTTTTAGACTTCAAGCCTGAAACCAGGATTTTTTTTCTCTCTTAATGACCTTTATAAGCTCTTCTGAAAACCTTTCTCAGCTGAATAGCAGAGTAAAAATGTTTTAAATAAATGAGTAAATTGGGAATTATGATTTAAGGATATACGTTCCCTAACTCCCTTCACAGAACTATCATTTCCTTGCAGTTAATTAATTAAATCTAAAGTCTTATTAAGAAATCAAGTATTAGTTTAGTACCAGTAACATAGTGGCATCTAGGGACAGAAGGAACAGACAGCACATAGTACAGATTGTAAAAATTACTGCCCGTAATTTTGTAATCCATTTTTCATGCAAATAAAATATTTCTGGGCTAAATCTTACAGCCCAAATGGAGTTGGGGGTGTCTAACAGAAATAACCGATCTTTCTGCAGTTCTACCTTTTCTAAACACTATTAGGCATTTAGCTGGACACAAGCATTGCTTTACTCCAATAATCTCTGTTTGCACTTGACCTAATTAGTTAGCAGTCCTTCAACAGTTTGTACACTCCCGATTAGAACAGTATTTCATGAGATGATAAAAAGGGAGGGAACTAGAAAGGGAAAAATATCAAAAACCTCAAACATGATTTTGCCTTAATTCTTGGCCTTAAAGAGGTACATGAGTGGATTTGCTCTGCTATAAGAAAGCACAATCATATCAAAAGCTTCTTAGAGCATAATAAAGCAGGCTATTGTTCTGTTTAACATGTGGTGTAACAATGATTAAATAGTAGGGACCATGGCAATATGTGCTTGAAAAGGTCAGTTCCCATTTGCTGATTAAGTCTTAAAACCAAACACAGAGATGACAAAGATCTACCATGCTTTAGAGGTGTCAATTTTATTCATTTATTTATAAATCCATTATGGCTATTTCTGTTTACATGTTACATTTTCTTAAAAAGGTCAAATGGCATGGTATTCAGGGATTGTTATACCAGATACAACTTTGATTTAGAAAGATATTCCAGAAACCACTTTATTTTTCCAGTGTAAGGCATTTGTTTACTTGTTTCATACAGTACATTTAATACCAGAACCCTAAAAATATGCAACCCACATTCTCAAGCCAAGATCTTTTACAAGACCAATTAATGTTTCCCTTGTGCTATTTCAGACCAAATGGCTAAAATTTACAGTTTATTCCACCTTAAGTCATTTTTCAGATGATAAGAAGGCTCTCTGGTTTTCTTTCTGATGAGACAGCCAATCCCATTCATCTAATTGAGTGAAAGGATCACCCCAGTGCTGGCAGTACAGAAGCCATTTTTCTGTTTAAGAGCTCAATGTGTGATCAAGGAATTTCACTATATAAGAATTGAATATATTTCATTTTCTCTGTATTTACTTATCATCATAAAATTGTAACAGTTCAAAGAGTCATTGAAGCATCACATCTAATTCAACACTCTGCTGCGTATATGATCCTCTAGAACAGGGGTGTGAAACTCATATCATCATGGCGGCATCACATATCAGGACTTTTTTCCCCTTTGCTAAAAAGGGTGTGGGTGTGGCCAACACATGACACATCCGGCTTGTGGGCCCGGAGTTTGACAGCCCTGCTCTAGAATATCTCTGAGAGAACACTATCTAGCTTCTGTTTGAAGATGTTTGGCAAAGAAGAAATTATGGCAACCCTATCAGACAGACTAGACTAAGAAACAGACACTACACAGATCTTGTTCCAATAAAGTACCTTATCTTGTAAGTCTGAATGTGCTACCTTCCTTTTTCATCTTGATGAAAATTAACGAGAGGGGCGCACTATCTGAGACACTTTCTCAAAGTACTTTCTTGGCCTGGCCTCAGATTTCATTTATCTGAAGATTTTCCTTTTGTCCTTCAAGGCCAGGGGTCTCCAATCTTGGCAACTTTAAGACTTGTGGACCTCAATTCCCAGAATTCCTCAGCCAGCAAAACTGGGAGTTGAAGTCCACAAGTCTTAAAAGTTGCTATGATTGGAGACCCTTGATCAAGGCCATCCTGTTTATCTACCACATTCCATCACTTTCCATGCATCTTACTCCAATGGCTCATATAGTGAGGACATTCACTTAATCTGAACCTAGTTCTTTGTAGTTTTAAATCATTGATTCTGGTCTTTCCCTCTGGCCTGAGTTTTAAGCTATTATTTTTATATCATAAGGAAGCCATTTCAAAATAGTTCCCCTCCTATTATGGATAGATCATTGCAAAGGTGTTATTTGGAAACATTGAAAATATGGTTTTCAATTTCCTATGTAAATTTGGATCTCTGCTACCTGATTACTGTGTAAAATAATTTAGCAGTTGAATACAAACCAGTTGTTATAAACCATAAGCGGATGTTACAAACCATAGGACCAATCTGTAAGGCTGGAAAAGCCAGCTAAACAGTTTGCGATGTCTCTAACTGAAATTTCTTATTCAGTTCCTTCAAGGCATTAGAAATACATCAACCTTCCCCAAATTGGGTTCTATCTCTGGAATTCCCAGCCTTCATGAACAACTCTGCAAATTTCAGTCCAAATATAGCAGGAAAACATGAAATTAGGGACATACAAGATACAACACAATGCAGACAGATTGCCTCCATCAAAAAGAAAAATTTCTCCTTATCTATGTGTCCTGATTTTTCTGGTAAGAAGTGGGTATTAAAATTCCAGCATTTTAAATGTCAATTACAACAAATAGGGGAAGTCACACACAGGCTTTGCACTTTTATTATTTTGTTTTACTGCAACAGGGAGAAAGTGACTTTCTCATTTTAAACTGAATGCAAGGAAAAACTGTATATTGACCCAGCAGCCTAATTCATTTATAAGGCCTGGTCTCAGTACTGCTAAATTGCAATACCTTTGCAATAGAGTTTTAATGGCAGCATTATTTTTGACTGTATGCTGGTGTATTTATTCCCCTGTCCCCATTGTTTGAGCCCTTGGATACTAATACACATTTTAGAAACAGCTCCGTATAAATAGTATGAATTTCCTTGCACTGGAAAATGAGTTTTTTAAAAAAGAAATTATAAAGTCTGGGTTAAAAACACTTTATGCAAACATTTGTAATTAACTCTTTAACCTTTTTTTAAAAATGAGCTTTTAGACAAGCAATATCTTTGTTGCTAATAATTTATTTTCTTTTCTCTTCTCTATTAGCATTCTAGTTTTAGAGTGACTAGGAGTGTCAGATTCTTTTTTTTTATTTAAGAGATTGGATATGTATCCTTACAAAATGAAGGCATACAAGTCTGAAGACTGGATATCCATAGTGTTCCATAGAGTAGGGTGCCATTTTTTAAAGAAGGCCCTGCCATCCATATAAAAATGTGCACATAAAGCAAGAATGTCTCGACTTTACAGCTTTAAAAGGAGGTTTTTCCAGCATCATCAGATATAAAGTACTTAATCACATTGTAAATTTTGTAAACTGAATATGTTGTCATAATATTGAAAATAAAATGCTGATGTTTTCCGCTTTCCTTTTAATAATACACAGTATATTTATTTGATGAGCTGAGAAAATTAACTTGCAATAGGTATTTCTGGGAAAACAAACAAGGAAGATAGTTAACAAATATATTTTATCCTATGCCAACATGATTTTTTACATGTTACAATTATCCTGTTCATTTTCTTTCTCCTTTATACTCATGTATAACATTCACTATGTGACTAATCAAAAGAGTTCTATAATTCAATTTTGCAGTTGGAAGAAAAGATTTATATGGTTTCATATTAGGTGAAAAGGGAAAAATGAACTTGTACATGGAAATATGTTTTTGTACAGGAGAGCTAGCACAAATGAAAATGTAAAAAAAAAATCAGTGTGAATCAAATAGCATTGTAAAGTAAACAGAGAATTTCATATATGGTATCTATTTACAACTAGAGAAAGAAGTAAGTTGCACTGAACATATCTCAATGAAAGGATCACAAAGCAAGAATACTTTCTCTTAAATCTCTGAGGTCGTAGAAAGCTCGGCTTTTTTGACAGTTCCTTTTCTAAGTGTGATTTCCTTCATATTTGATTCTCTCAATTGGTACAGAATAAGAGATATAGCCTTTTAACAATACTGCTTTTTAAAAAGACAAGACAAACATGATTTTTTGAAAAAACAAATACAGATAGTGAATACAATCAAACACTGGCCATTGTGTCAAAGCTTTATATTACCAGTTGTTATACCCCAACATCCAGAACCATATTGGAAATTTTGGAATTTAATACTATAATATTTAAAATCGATGAGATGGCAGCAGGGATCCACTCAAATGTGTATCCTTCTTTTGCTTTTCATATAGAATGTGTGTCCTCAAGAAATATTTAAAACAGTTTAAAGCTAATTTTCCTACAAAAGTTAAAGATGCACAGATCTCAAAGATGCAATATCATAACAACGCCGGGGACCTTAGATGGAAAATAGAAAGTGCTTCTGAAAGATATGACTTACATTTTCCTTTCCCAGCCTCATTTGTTCAATGTGCTGAAATACATAGAAAGAACACACTAAAATAAGACTTTTGATCCATCCTTGGGCACATATCCTCTTGGGTTCTGGTTGTGCACTAATATTTTAATTGTTTTATCTCACCTGAAGCCTTTGAAGAGTCAATGCTCAGTAAACAGACAAGGTGCCACCCACTTCCAATATCCCACCAGAGCTGAACCTAAGACTTGCCTTGCAAACAGATCCCCGCTTCACCCAATTCTTTTCCGGTTTATTCGGCAGAGAATTTTTTTAAAGGACCTCCTAAAGTCATGGTTGAAGATAGTATAGATGACAGGATTCAGGGAACTATTGCAATAACCAAACCAGAAGAAGAACTTGAAGAGGGTATCAGGAACATTGCATCTCCAACAAACAGCAGTCAATGTGTAAGTGAAGAAGAAAGGAAACCAGCAGACAACAAAAACTCCAATCACTACTGCAAGTACGAAGGTGAAGCGCTTTTCTCGGTTCTGTCTCCCCCTCCATCGTGAAGCTTTGGCATTTCTATCCTCTTCTACTTGATTAGGCAAATGGTCCCCAGGCTTAATCTGGCAGAGTTTGGTTTTGCCCTTACTTCTGGGAAGCCTTTCTGCTTTCCTAGGCTGAGGAGTGTCATTGTGCTCTGAAGATGATGTGTCCTCTAGGTCTATACCATTGACTTCTGATTCCTGGTTTCCTCCTGCCAATGCTGTCTTCCCCCCATTGAGCTTGGTTATCGCAGGCGTATCGTCTTTGTTATCCAACCCATTCTGTCTACTCTCTACAGTCTCCCCGTGCTTGTTGAGAGGCACTCGAGATCTCCTTTTTGCAATCTGGTAGATACGGATATAGACCAGGATCATGATAAGGCAAGGAGCAAAGAAGGAGCCAATGCTGGAACTGATGATGTACCAGGTCTCCTTGTTGATACTGCAGCTGGGCAATTTGTTCTCAGGTTTCAATTCTGTTTGTTCATGGAGCTGACTCTCAGGTTCACCCTGCTTCATAATGGAGATAAGCGGTGGGAAAGAGATGACCGCGGAGATGACCCAAACCAGGAAGATGATGCTTTTGATGCGGCGTGGAGTGCGCTTGAGGTTGTACTCAATGGCCTGTGTAATGGACCAGTAGCGATCCAAGCTGATGGCACAGAGATGCACAATGGAAGAGGTGCAGAAGAGTACATCCAAAGCCAGGTAAATCTCGCACCACACCTTGCCAAAATACCACTGGCCCATCACCTCATTGGCAAGAGAAAAGGGAATGACCAAAGTGGCCACCAGGATGTCCGCTGAGGCCAAGGAAACCAAAAAGAGGTTCTGAGGGGCCTTCAGCATCCGGCTGGTGAAGACAGCAATGATGACCAATACGTTGCCAAAGATGGTGACGATCATGAGTAGCGTGGCCAGGAAGATGAGGGCTAAGGTAGTGGGCAAGGGGTAAGGAAGGCCCTCTTTCTGCCCGCCCTCACTTCCATTCAAGCTCCCATTGCCATCCATGTGCTGTGGGTAGCTGTGCTCCAGCTGGAAAGAGGGCAAGTGGGCCAGGGAAGCGAATCCCCCTTGTTCTGGGTACGGGCTCTTCAGCTTCAACATTAACCCAGCTTCATGGACGTCACTTAAGACAGGCACACCCTGCGAGGAGGAGGAGGAGGAGGAGGAGATCCCGCACCTGTCTCCAACGGGGCTGGTCCTTTCTGCAGGCACCGGAAAGCCACCGGTTCCAAATCAGGAGCAAGAGAAGCGGCTTGGCTCAGCTTCCATAACTGCCTCCCCGCCTCCGTTTCATCGGGTCTCTCCTTCCTACCTTCCCCCACTGCTCCAGATTTCCCCTACAAAGTCCAGGCGAGACGGGAGGAGGAGGAGGGGGGGGAGAAACCTCCTCAAGAGGCCATTCGCAGCAGGCGGAGCGGCAGTCAAAAGTTGCTTCTTACCTTCACCCCGCGAGAGGAAAGGCGAGGACGGGACCTCCGCGGGAGGCAGGCGGCGGAAAGGGAGCCTGGCTTCTCCCGGCGGAGCAGCTCCTGCATGAGGGCGGCGAAGGGCGCCGTTCTCGCCAGTGAAAGCGCGCGAAGAAACGCCAGGGAGGCAGCGGGGAGGGTCCCCGCCTCACACTCTCAACCGGGCGCCGCCGCTCTGGAGAGACCAACGACCGCAAACGGAGGTGGTTTTTGAGGCTCCGGGTTGGAAACGGGCTGCAAAGTCTCCTCCTCCTCCTCCTCTTCCTCCTCCAGGAAGGCAGCGCTCGCTCTCTGGCTGAAGCTCAGCCCTTCTGGGCGCCCGGTTGACTTCTTTATAGCCCCCGATGGGCTCGGCGGTTCAGTGGCTCAGCGTCAGCGCCACGTGGGGAACAGCCCCCGGCGCTCTTCCCCGCCTCTGTCTCGCAGCCGCTCCTCCGGCGGAGTGGAGCTTCTCAAGCCGGTCGCCTCAGGCTCCGTTTGTTTGTTTGTTTTTTTCCCCCGAAAGCAGCCGTTCCCTCGCTCGGCTTCCCCCGGGGACAAGTCCTGCGCGGTGCCCACGCCCACCCGCCAACTTCTCAAACGGCTCGCTCGCACCTCCACCTAACGCGGCACGCCTCCCTCCGTTCCGCCGCCCTCGCTGGAAGGGGATCGAGCTGCACGCACGCAACTACTCCGATCCTCCTTCCCGGTATTTTTACACCAAGCCTTTGCCTCTCTGCTCGACCCGCTTCCAAACGTGGAAGTCAAAGCCCAGTTAGTACCCAAGCGGGAGGGCGGGGAGACGTCCGAGCAAGCAGTTGAAGGGGCTTCCGCTGCTCTTGAACCCCCGACCATAATTTCTTAGACGTATTTGAGCATTGCACGTACGCGTCGCCCATATGCTAATCGGGCATATCGCCATCTATCCATCGCATCTATCGCCAACCTCTTCTTCTCTCCCCCCCCCCCCTTCAATTTTATTTTAGTTATTTTCATATATTGTAACTCTTACGGATAAGGACTTTTAGGTCGAAGAAAGAGGTTCTAAGCACTTTAGATTAATAACACTGTAATTGCACAAATATCTTCATGTACATACCAGTGTTTTCCTGAAAATAAGATCCTGTCTTATATTTTTTTTGAACCCTGAAATAAGCACTTGGCCTTATTGCCTTGCGTTCAAAAGCCTGATTGGGCTTATTATCAGGGAATGTCTTATTTTGGGGGAAACAGGGTATGTGCATACGTTGGATGCTATTAATTTCAGTATTCACGTGTTTTTCTTCAATTGTTGAACAGGCTGATCTCTCTAGTAACACATATGTTTCCCGATGCATCACTGTACAGTATTCATTGCGCCTGGCCTGAGGAGATGTGCAAGGGTGTGCTATGAAGCATCTTGCCAGTAGTTCCATCAATCATCAGCTGTGGATTGTACCTCACTTGGAAAGCGCACAGTAAGTATACGCCCTCAAAAGGTTACTTGCACTGTACAGTATACCACTCAGTATTTCCTTCAATGAGTGTTCTGATTCCTTGCAACCAGTACCAAGGAGATGGACCATAATTTAACATTCCCAGAAAATATATGTGTGTGTGTGTGTGTGTGTGTATGTGTATGTGTATGTATGTATTTATATGCATATATACATGCATGCATATATACGTACATACATACATACATACATACATACATATATATATATATATATATAATGAATGCTTGGCATTCAGACAAATCAGTCATCAATAGGCGTATGGAAATAAATCATATTTACATACCATTCAAAAGAGACAATAAAACAGTTAAGAAGAAGAAGAAGAAACCAGAACATCCTTTCCAAAAATCAACACCCAGGAATTAACACCAGATAAACAATGAAGCAGAAGACAATATTAAGTAGTTCCTAATCAAATAAGTACCAAGGAGAAAACTACACTCCCATCAACACTGGCAGGGCAAGCTATTATAAGTAAACAAGGAGCAAATCTCACACTCAATAACTTTAACCCTAACTCTAACCCTAGTCAACTAATGAAACATATGCTAGCAAACAATCAAGTGCGGAGGGCATCAATGATTCCACAGTTCAGTTCTGAGCTATATATATATTCACATTAACAAG
Source organism: Sibynophis collaris (assembly GCA_036250565.1). NCBI lineage: Eukaryota > Metazoa > Chordata > Lepidosauria > Squamata > Sibynophiidae > Sibynophis > Sibynophis collaris. Next base: position 57,820 of record JANHFK010004627.1, read on the forward strand.
ATCTCTGAATTTTTAGACATATACTTCAATAATAACATCATAACCTTTTTATGCATGTATGAGCACTGTGCAATTGATTGAAAATGTTACTAGTATTATGTAATCACATTGTTTTGTTTTGTTTTGGTACAGATTATCACTGTTGAGTTGTATGGTACCAACTTCAGAAAGCTTTTCCAGCAGGGGTGAAATCTTTTATTTATTATTTATATTTATTAATTTTTTTTGCTACGGGTTCTGTGGGCGTGGCTTGGTGGGCGTGGCCATGTGGTCATATGACTGGGTGTGCGTGGCCATGTGGTCATGTCACTGGGTGGGTGCGGCCAATTGAGCAGTCCATTTTTCCAGGGAGCAGGGGG
>JANHFK010004627.1:68452-82232 GCA_036250565.1 Sibynophis collaris
GGTCTGTTCAGCATCAGATGAGAGGTCTGAATCAGCCATGGCAAAATAATAAAAAAGAAGTTTATACAGACCAGAATGCTGGAACAGAGGAATCTGGATGAGCTGGATACAGCTGCAAAGCAGAAGAAAACCTCTATTGGCCTTCCTTCCACCCCTTCTCTCTCTTTTCCTTTTTTTTAGGGGGGGTGTAAAATAAAAAGGGCTGTCAGCTGTAAAAAAATTATTTCAAAAAAAAATTGTTTAAAAAAAGAATACTAACAGCAATAACAATAATAATAATAACAATAGGTGACAGATGTGCGCAGGGATGGAAACCCCAGTCCCCAAAAGCACAGCTTCGCCAAACCACAGGAAAAAAAAGGTATTTAACTTCCAATCAAACTCCCCTGAAAGGGAGAGAGAGAGCTCAAACGGCCACAGCAAACAGAGAAAAAAATTGGCGCGCGCCAAAAAGGCCAGCCAAACACCTCCGCTGTGTCAATAATTCAAATAAAAATGGCGCGAGCGTCCAAACGCTCCCTCAGCGCCACGAAGCCTCACCAAACATCAGAGTGTGCCATGGGCAGGAACTCCGGAGCCGCAACGAAGCCAGGAGCTGAGAGGTGGGGGTGGCTATGCCGGCTCACCAGGAGACCAACCGAACCACCTGCGGCTGAGGAGAAGGAGCTGCAACGATCAACAACCCCAGAAAAGGCCTTCTAAACAGCCAAAAACCGCAGCGTGCCTCAAAGGCAAGACGGGAGCAGAACGCTTGCCCTGGAGCTCCAGAAGCAGCCGCAGACCGTCACCAGCAGTCAAACAAATTTAAAGGAAAAAACACAAACCTCAGCTCCCAGAGGAAAGGAAAAAAATTCAGTAGAAATAAATCTTCTGAGGAGGCAATAACATTTCATTACCAGGCTAGCTAACATCCTCTTCAGACTTTAGGGGATGTGTCAGTAGTCTGTTTATAAGGGCTTCAGGTGTCAAGTGAGGATCTTGCGATGGGTCAGGTGTGAGTCATTAGTGAGTCTTGTGATGGGGAGGTTACATCAGGTGAGGGTCATTGGGAGGTGAACTGGTGGGGAGCGGCTTGTGTGGGTTGGTTGAATCATTGTAGTCATATATCATACATCCAACTTTAAATATTTAATAATGCAGCTAGAGAGGGGTGCATCATTTTTAGCCTTGATGGCAGCATAGCTGCCTCAAAGTCATCTACTGGGAGATTACTGGGCTTCCTTGGGCAGTTGGTTGACCACTGAGAACAGACTCTTGGACTAAATTGACTAGAGGTGCAATCCAACAAAGCACCCCTTATGTGCTGATCTGTGTTTATTATTTTATTTTGCTCTGTATCTTATGCAGCTAATCCTACACTTACAACCACAACAGAACCCAAACTTTATGTGCTAAATGAAAAATATGTTGATGGGTTTTATGTCATTTTATGTCATTTTATGACTTTTAGCCACATTTGTTAAGTGAATCACTGCAGTTGTTAAATGAGTAAAATGGTTATTAAGTGAATCTGGTTTCCCCATTGACTTTGTCAGAAGATTGCAAAAGGGAATTACATGACCCTGGGATACTGCAACCCTTATAAATGTGATTCAGTTGTCAAGCATTCAGATGTAAATCATATGACCATGGGGCTGTTGCAATGGCCAGAAGTGTGAAAATGGCCATGTCACTTTTTTCAGGGCCATTGTAACTTCGAATGGTCACTAAGCGAAGTGTTGTAAGTCGAGGACTACCCGTATAGCAGAAAACGAAAGTATCCTTTCCTTTCCAGTTGTCTTGATAGATTGTCTCGTCTTGGTGGAGAGCAATCAGTGGCAAAGAGCTTTATTTTTATATGACAGCATAGACGTAGAAAAACATATGAGGAAACAAATGATTAAACTCTTTCTCAGAATATTTTCAGAAAGGATTTGTTTGGATAGAGGTAAAGAGATAAAAGATAGATGAAAGGGAAGAAATATAGTTACAAATAGAAACAGGTACATCTGAGTCTGTACTGTCCTATTCTTTCTATTGAAATAACATGTCCCTTTGCAGTCAAGGTGCAACTTAAAACTGAATCTGGTTTTTTCCCCTTCCTCTCGTATGGTGCATATTCATTCCCCCTTATTAAATACGTGAAACGGTGAAAGAGAGAGAGAATAAGAAAACTTCAGATTTTAAAAACTATTTGTCTGTTTAGTTTCCAACATATGACATCTATATGATAAAATACAAGGTTGGTGGATGGATAGATAGGTCATGAATATTAATTACCCATGATATATTGCTTTATTTGTTAATCAAATTTATATAGCCACTCATATCACCCTAGATCACTGGACAGCACAGAATAAAGAAAAAGCAAGAATATAAAAACTATAAATATGGAAGACCATAATAATAAATATCCTGAAACATGGAAATACAACCCACAGAAAGACATAAAATGGTCCCCTCAACAATGGAGTCATCTAGATAGGTCTCTAGTTCTATGACAGCCCCACAGCTGGTCACATCACCAGGTTTAAAGGGCCTTCAAAATATCAAAAAGAATGGGGGGCAAGCACATAACAGAGAAGGCATATCTTCTGGGACCAATTAAATGTAGATCCTTAGCTGATATGTGTTACGTTCACTGTTGTTTTCTAAGAAAAGATAATATATTCAGCATCGACCAAAATCATAAAGTCATAGTGGTTTTCTGAAGATTCATAGCTGAGGGTTAAAGTAGCATTTCTCATATTCAGCTAACATATTAAGCCCTAAAATAAATACCAATTACTTTCTCCTAGTGGCAGCAGGTTCAGCACAGTAGCTATTAAATGATATCAAAGACCATAAATGAATGTATTCCTCAGCATTTCTAAACATATTCACAACAGTGAGGAAATCTGCATGTACAGGTAGCTACTTGCATATTGAGATCCCAAAGAACACCATAAAAATGTAGATATAAGGAGAACAATCTGCATGATATTCAAGGGAACCATCACCAAATTATATTTATTCTGTGCCAATGCTGATAAAAACACTTATGTGCAGACTTTTTTTCAAATGCTGTATATTTGAAACTTAGAAATGAAAGAAAAAATTAGGATTTTTTTGTTCAGGTCTGAAACAATTCTCAGTGGGGCTAAAACTTGCAAATCAATCTTCCATAGTAGGAACAATAAGTTCCTAGTTCCTCCTACTTTATTCTTATCTAACAGCTAGACTTTGAAAAAATGTAGATATAAACTTTGCCACAAATTATTCAAGGTCTATAATACTAGCTAGGATATCATGTACAAAATCTGTTATCATTCACAAACAAAACCTCCAGAGTTTGGAACATTAGCATTAATTATTTGACTCCAAACCAAATTTGCAGCATCATTCATATTAAGGTATTTACCTAAGTATAAACTGGAACAGAATAAAATAAAGAAACTGTTGAACTAGTGCTAAGAGCTTCAACCCTTGATAAAAATTCTTAGAAACAAGAAGCTAAATTTAGGTTTCTCTTAGCTTCTTCAATTATCACATTAAAAGCAGCATGCTGGCCAAAGTAATATAATTTATAACTAATTTAATCATGAAAAAATAAGCTGATATCTCATTTTTATCCCATAAATTTTTCTATATTTTCTTTGCGTTTAGCACTCTTACCAGACTTCATCACACTTTAATAAATCCCCACAGTACTCCTGCGTTATTTTTACTATATAACAGTAACAGTAGAAAAAGTTAAAAGAATTAAGTTGCCATAGAGCAGAAGGTACGATCCAGAACTGGAATAGTATAGAGACAAAAATATCATAATTCACGCCAGGTATTCTTGGTTTATTTTATAATTCAGCAGCTATAAAAGTTAAAACTAGTCTTCATTTGGAAGTGACCATGAGAAGTAAATGAAGATACTGTCAAAAAAGCAAATAAACTTTTGAATTCTCAAAGTGCTGCAAGAAAAGCAGTGAAGAAGGGCTTATTTCAGTGGTGAAATCCTGCTGGTTCTGTCCGGCTCGCGCGTGCCAGTAGTGGCGGCGGCACATGGTTCGGCAAACTGGTAGCAGCGCGAGTCTCCACCCACCTGCCTGAACGTCATTACTTCCTAGTTTTTAACCCTTGTGCATGTGCAATCTTCTGCGCATGCGCAGAGGGTCAAAAATCGGATGTGATGGGGTGTACACATACGTAGCACGCACTTCCGAACCGGTAAGGAAGGTAGGTAGATTTCACCCCTAGCTTATTTATGTATCTATAATACTGGAAATTTTGTTCTATTGTACTATCTTCTATCATGTTCTTATTTAACCTTGAAGTAAGGTTAAGCACTTTATTCTATTACAAAATAAAACCTCAAAATATAACATGTATTTCACTCAAGTAGCTTGGAATGCATATAATCTAGAATGCATTTGGAAGGGGGAGGTTGTATGTCTTTTTTATTGTGTTTGGTTACCTCCAGGAAAAGATGCCCCATATTTGCAGCATATGAAATATAAAATGCGGTATGAGCCAGATATCAAAAGTATTATTCCATCTATCAAATATTGCAATCCATTCTTTCCATGCTTTCAATCCACCAGCATACTTTGTGTGGAGGAGAGAGGGAGAGAAAACAGGAAGTAAAGGTTTTAAACCAAGAGTTCCTTTATAAAAAGTTCAGCTTTTTATCTCTCGTGCTTATTTCAGATAAGAAAGGTTTGCAGGTTACAAAGAATTCTGAAAAAATGATTCTAAATGCAAAGTATCAATCAAATGCAACACTGCAGTTTTTAGACAAAATTAGACTTGATTGGTAGAAAATGTCCAAAAGACTCCGCAGTGGCTTCTTTACAAACATACTACTTATAATGAATACATTGATACAGAATGAATTATTTTAAAAAGCAAGGCAATATTTTATAGACATAACAATCAACATTACAATAATTCAGAAAGTACATTTGTGTTGGGCTGTTTTAACACGCTTTTATTATCAATTCACAAATTATTGTGGACGCATCGAAGCAGACAAAATTATGTATCATTCTGCTTAAGACTGCAAAACTGAAACAATAAACAGAATTTTCAGATCTTTACTGAATAAAAAAAGCCATCAGGTTTTTCTTACAGATATTATTATTAGCAATTGTCCTACGTGTGCCTTTTAATGTTGGTATATTGTGCAAATTACTGCCAAGTGTATACCTAATTAAAAGCAAGTTCTGACATGCTGATTAAAGATACAAAGCTAGTGCAATCATAGGCTTTATAAATGGTCTTTTGCATTCAGGATTTTGAATAATCAGAAAAAAGTCCTGTGTCCCGTTCCCCCCACCCCCGCCGATATGTGAATAATATAAAACCATTCCAAGATTCAGTTTCAAAAATTGTCCAAGTGAAACATTCCATTTTAAATTTTGCTTGTCTTAATTGCAAGTAGATCTCTCTTCTTAGAAATGTCTGGTACACTATTTTAGAGTGCAAAATTCTCTTTCAACCCAGTGGTGGAATTCAATGCTGTTTTTCTGCTGATGGCTGTCCTCCAGAATTAGGGGAAAGTGATTCATTACCTTGAAGATCTCACCTCATAGTCAAAATGCCCTGAGATGGGGATGCACTCCAGAGGAGCAATGGGAGTTCTGGTAGAGATTGACAATAGCATTGGAGAAAATCCTGTTTTTCCAACAAAAATGCATTCATAATCAGACACTATCAGATTTGCAAAGATAAAATTTTAAGAACCTCAAATTATTAACCAAATGTTTAAAATATTTTAAGACAATGATACTGTTTAATTATTTTTCTTTAACTTGTTCCTGAATATAGCCTATTAGTTTCTATTAAAATTCTAAGTATGATCTACAACAAAGACATATAAACTCATTTTGAAAAGACAAATAATTCCAATTAGTATTTCAATGTTCTAATTTATTCCTAGGTAGTAGGACTGAATTTTATATTTCTCAAAGTATCATGAAGAAAATAACCATGTTTATAATTGTAATAGGCTACTGCAATAGTGCAAATGAAATTGACATTTTCTTTCTCTTCTATTTGCCATTAAAATCCTATTAGCTACTACAGCACACCAATTTAAGACTCATTCAACAAAGTACTGTATATGATATTGACAACTATTCAATTACACGCAATTAGGGGAGACTTCATTTTGTTCAATAGGTGTAGAAAGATGTGGAACATTTTTTTAATCTAAGAGCTGTACTTGACCTTTGAACAACATGTGGAAGACATTACTCCAAAATTGAAGCCAAAACAAAACTTAGATTTAATATATTTAAATATTTTTGATATGATCATTTCTCATATATTTAATAACCTCCTTCTGCAATATTAAAATTTGATAGCAACTGTTGAAACAGGGCTGAGGATTTTTCCAGATATATTAAAGGATTTACGTAGACATTCTGAATAAATGGATGGCTGTATTCATAAATATTAAGCCATGATTTATTTGGATTAGGGGTTGTTGAACAGAGACAAAACATAGTCACTATTTTATAAGTCCAGTTGGTTTCTTTTTGCCAACTTCTTTCCAATAATCAGAAAAATAGGTAAACCACAAAAACAGAGGCAAGCCATAGGAGGTGTGAGCTTTAAACTCAAGTTCAATTTTGAATTGTATTTTGTGGAAAAAGAAAGTTACTGTTTCTTAATTGAGATGGATTTACAAAACCAAAAATTAAATCCAGCTATAAAACTTATTATTATATACAAACCTTATTAAACAAGTTGAACTAATCTTCATTATTGGAAGATATGTATCACAATCTTTCAGAAACTTGATTGAATACATCCTAATGTTTTACCAAAAAGTGGATATTATTACAAAATCTACAGGTAGTCCCTGCTTAATGATTATTCATTTAATGACTGTTCAGAGTTAGAAGGGAAAAAGTGATTAATGACTAGTTGTCACACTTACGACCATTGCAGAATCTCTTGTGTTACATGATCATGATTCAGGTGCTTAGCAACTGTCATACATTTACCACAGTCACAGTATCCTCCAATTATGTGATCACCATTTGTGAGCTTCCTATCTGGTTTATGACAACCAAAATCAATGGGATAGCTGGATGGAGGTTCTAAGATATGGTCATATCATGCCTTGCTTAATGAATACGGGTAATTTGCTTAACAACTGCAGCAAAGAGATCAGAAAATTGTGTGCAGTCTTGTGATGCCTCACTTAACAACCACACTGCTTAACCACACATTTTCAATGTGTTTGAGAAGTACCTGTATAGTAAATGGGGGGAAGTAAAATTCTCTACAGATATAGCCTTAAATGTTTCAGAAAAAATCAAATAATCATAGACTTTACTTTCAAAATCTGATGGCACCAATACAAGAATCTCCATACTTTTCAGGAATCACAATTTTCTGCAATATATATAATGCTGTTTAGCCAACAATTATATTTTCTTGTAAATTTATTATCATTTAACAAAAACGAAATCTAAGCAGGAATTGGGAGTATTATGATTTCTGTTCCAACTATCAGAATATATTTCACAATATATTCTAACATATTATTTATATTAATAAATCATATTATGCTGAAGCAGATTTTTCAGTTTCACTGCTTTTTTAAGCTGTTTTCAGTTTTTGTTTTTTTTTAAATCAGTGAATAAGTAAAAAGAATTTCTAACATGCAAGTGATTTTTTAAAGAAAAATAGTCAAGTAATCCTTTCAACATGAACAATTACATTGATATATTTAAAGATTAAATTATACATTTAATCTGCCACAATTCCACTAAGTGGTAGGTGAATCCTGCTTACTATGACTGTACTATCCTACTTTAACTCTGTAAAAATTTACTAAAATATCATCAATCTTTCCTAGAACAATTTTTAAAACATGGCTAAACTGACTTTAAAAAGTAAAAGAAACAATTCATTGGAAAATTATTTCCACCTAAAATAAAAGTGCATGTGGGCAACATATTAAATATACACATACTAAATAAAATGGAACAAGTTTACAGCTTCAGCAAAAGTAGATTTTAATCTTTTAACCACCACTATAAGCATCTTTGTATTTTAACACTTCCGTATTCAGACAGATTGCTTGTAGTCAGCTGCAACTATACATCATTATCAACAAGTATCTAGGTTAATTAGATATTCATATCGTAAATGATGGAAAATGATGGTAGGAATTCAGCTATACTGATTAATAGAACTGATAAGATTGGATTCCTTTCTCCACATTAGTTTCCTGTTGACCTATGGTCTGAGTTTCTCCATGAAGTTTCCCAATATCTGAGAGACAAAGAGGGACACTCTTACGAAAGACACTGTTATCAATTATCTTCTTTTTTAGCAAACAATCCCAAAGGCTTGTCAAATTCAGCAATTCCCTTGATGAGATCCTTTTAAGCCTGCTATGTGTCCTATTAGATATATGTTCGGTCTGGATCCAACCCAATAATATTTTGCAAATCCACTGACATCTAAAATAGCCCTTTAAGTTTTATATCTGTACCTGCCTTTCTAAAAGGATTTCTTCCTTGCCAGAGATAAAATGAATGAATGCTAAAATTCATGTGACAGATGAAGGCAGTAAATTATGCTGACTCAATCTAAAGGAACATACACATCTACTAAAATCAATGGCTCTTACAAAGCAATCTTGAGAAATATTTACTCAGAGCTTATTAGTGTTTATGAGTGAAATCTTCAGTGAATTGTGTTGATTTCAACAGGATAAGTATATCTAATGATCTCTGGATTGTGCCTATTAAATAGATTTATCAAAATAAAAAGTACAAAACCTTTTTCCATAGATGAAAAAATTCTCTGACATCTATGATGTATAATTTAAAGAACACCCCCTTTTTAATTCTAGTATTCCTTAAGCAAACCCATCATAATTAATTGACACTGAAAACAAATTTATCTCAAATGTAATTGCTACGTGAGCATCCAATTCGAAATGGCAGTAGCAATCAAGTGCAGGAGCAAAAATCACTGCAGCATCATTAGCCCTTTGTACAGCCCTGAAAAAGACAATTAAACCGCATGTTTTCTATTCAATCACTTAATGGTTTTCTATTGAGCAATCATATTCTAAATACAAATGAAAAAGTGTCCTTTTTTTTCCAAACAGACCAGTCTTTAATACTGAGATTGATAGGATGAGGTTAAAAGAATAAATCATGGTACTGAACTGATTATTTTGAAGCAAGTGTCCCATCTTTACAGGGAAAAGTGCATTTAGTTCAGCAGCAAAACAGCACAGCATGAAGATATTGTGCTTTGACGCAGACACTCATAATAATGGGAGGATGTACAAGGCAAGGCAAGATATAAAACCAGAGTAACATTGTCAACCGACCATAAATTTTACGTATACTGCAGGGTTTCAAAAAAAGACACATTCATTAATTGCACAAAGACCAGGAAAAACCCTTACAATTATCTGTTGCGTTTCAGATCCATCATTGACGCAATACTAAATCTTAACAGAACATGATACTTTTCTACAAATTTGTCACTTCTTTAAGTGAAAAACGGTGTTTATGCTAAATGAGGCAACCATAAAATAATTGCTTCTTCAGTATGATATGCTTATAACTGATGAATTCAAAGGAACTCAAGCTTCTGTTGGACTTATTTTTTTTCACTAACTAGTTGCTTATATTTTTGCAATAATACGAATCAGTCAATAAAAAGCCCTCAGACGAAGAATACAACTTCTAGATTCAATAAAACAGAGTAAATCCCACCCCACCCAAAAATCCAGTGACATACCCTGACTGTAAACATACAAGACCATTTGTTTTAAAACTTAAAATAAGTTAAAGGACTTTCCAAAATAAAGGGAAATACAAACAATTCCAATTTTTTTTGTCACAAAATGTGATCTACAAGGAATGACAAAATAATTTGTGTGACTAAGTTGCTTTTTATCCAACAGGAAAAGGCTTGGTTTAAAAATATTTTCCCTTAAATTGATCAGCAGTTAATTGACATTGTTTTCAGTGATTTGGTACCCCAAATTATCCAGATAACCATCAAATTCACTAAAGAAAACTTTAACAAGCATTTATAATGAAAAAAAAAATCTAAATGGCTATGTTTCCTCTATGAGCAGGAACACATACGTGTGGTCTGAAATTTGCCCATTTTATATTATTTATGTTTTATAATATAATATACAATCTATATATTATATTATATATACACACATACACAATACTAACAGTGCAGTTTGCATTTAGTAGAGTGTATGGGACAATCCATCTTTTATCCACACTGGGCATCATGTAGCCTAGATACTATATACATAATGACACCACAAAAGCCATTTATATTTTGTACATCATCGGGGAAGATATCAGTCAGACCATGGCTCGATATGGTCCTTGCATTTTGAGAAATTGGATGATAAAGGAAGGTCCACCTGCAACAATCTGAGCTGGAAGGGTACTGAGTGGACAGTTCTCAATGCTCATTATAGATAGTTTGCTGCAAAGAGCCAGTTCAAAAGGAAGGCTGTTTAAATGTGGGTTGTCATTTAGATACAGTTCTTCCAGATTCTCCAGTGTACCTGCAAAATAATGAGCATTTTTGAAACCAAATATATTAGTCATAAAATAACAATAAGTGACATAGAAATTACTACTGGCTAACTTGTTCTTTTGTCCATTACCTAGAACAGCAAACATATCATCCTTTGCACCTAAACAGGTTCACTGAATTCAAAGCACATTTCTAAGTTTGCAGTAACAGCAGTTTTTAGTGCTGGCATGAAAAGAAAAATTAATATGAATTTAGAAGGGATAAAGCCAATGGTGTACTGGAGATGGCTTATATTGGCTCATGAGAGCAGATTGTTAAATTTGAGGAAATTTTCAAAACATCTGACAGCGGAAGTGAGCTATAACACCTAGTGTGCCGATCAATTGTTTCACAGTTAGTGGCACAGAGCAACAATATCAATGAACCTGGAAAAGTTGGTTTTTAAACATTTACCAGCATACTACTGGATAAAACCCATATTACATTTCTTCAACAGCCTAAGGCCACTTTCAGCTAGAAAAGTATCTTTCTTTCCTTACTGACATGCCAACTCCAAAACCTTATTTTAAGAGTCTTATTTTAAAACAAATGACAAAAATTTTCAAACAGACTTGCAAATTCTAACTTACATTTTCAAAACATTGCAATGAAACAAAATTATGCCTGCATTTAGGAAACTTAAGTATATTATGCTGTGCTAAATGTCAGCACTGATATTAAATGATTCTTAAATATAATGATTATTTCCCATTCTGTGTGGGAAGTTCAATTTTTTTTTCAAGGACTCTGTTAATTGATGATGCATAATGAGAATAGAAGTTCAGCAATATCGATGGGTTTTTTTTTCTGAAGACTACAACAAATTATGCAAGTTATTAGCAAAATTAGTCATATGTAAAAAAAAAACAGCTTGGCAGGCATGGTAGAACTTTAAAATACTACCTTTGTGGTTCTTACATTCCCAAGATTGATCTTATGAGTGGAAAATAACTTAAATATAATAAATACTGCCAGATGCTGACTTACATTAAGTATCTCATTGGTACATTTCAGCAATATTTCTCAACCTCAACAACTGTGGATTTCAACTCTCAGGATTCCCTAACCATCGCCCAGTGTTGACTGGGGAATTCTGACAGTTGAAGTTCACAAAGCTTAAAGTTGCTGAGGTTGAGAAACACCATATCAGAAGTACCTTATCAATACCGGCCCATTTATGGATCATATCTAACCAATTATGGATAATTTATTATGGATAATTTATGGATCATATCTTACCAATTTCCTCAGGAAGTTGTGTAAGAAAGTTTTCTCCCAGCCCAAGATGTGTCAGATTGATAAGATGACCAATTCCTCTAGGAAGAGTGCTCAATTGATTATTTGTTAGGATCAATCTCTGTTTAAGGAATATATAATGTAATCATAAAATTAATATCTTGCACCAAAGAATTAACAAAAGCAGGTATCTTTTTATCATTAGAACAGCAGCCTTTTTCTCCAACTATCAACAAATAATGACTGGACTTGGGGCTGCATTACTCCAAAATATTATTGAACATGACATACGAACCAGAAGTGTCAATGTTCTGTAAAGTAATCTTTTTCATTTTTTATTTATTACTTTATTTATTACTCAGTATAAATTCTCACTTTTTCAACTATAGGGCACTCAAAGCAGCTAAGTTTACAAAAGCACTAAACATGAAAGTAACAAAACTTAGAAAAACCTGCTAAAAGTTCTGTGAAGAGAAGGGCTTTAACTTTTTTTGTAAGGCTGGAAAGGCTGGGATTACATTTTATGCCATTCTCTTTTTTTAAATATTTTTTACATGTATACAGTAAATGCATTTAATACATTCTATAGTTTGGGAGCAATTGAGTTTATTTCTTAATTTGTCTTTCTTATGTGTCCAGTAGGCATTCCCACATAACACAACAGAGAGTGCTCAGCATCCAAATGGCAACTAATTTATACAAGGCAGTTTTTTAAAAAAATGACATGAAATCCAGTATCGTAGAGTGGCCAAAGACACCAGGCTAAAAAAAATTGACACAAAGGCAATCAAGAGGCAATCAATCAAGAAGGCAGGAGGGCATTTATATACACTTTGAATTGGACAAAACATGCTATACCATGTAATTATTTTACCTGTAGATCCCTAAGGTATGCTATTTCATTTGGCAACAATTCCAGCTTATTTTCCTCTAGATCCAATTCTCTCAATTTCCTCAAATTTCCAATGCCATGTGGGAGGTTTCTTAGGAGATTATTTGACAAAACAAGAACCTAAAATAAAATTAACAGAACATTTAATGAACTGGCAGCTATACATTAAGTAATGGCAGAATTAGCTAAATATTTTTTAAACAATAAAAAGAGCTAGAGACAATTCACTACTAAACTTTAATGCCCTATTGGCTCCAGCAAATATAACTTGTGAAATAAATAAATATTCTTTATTAGGCAAGAACGAAGAAAACATTTTTCTGGAAACTATAAAAGATCTATGGAAAAGTCTAGATTTTCACATTCCTGTCAACAGATGTTTAATTTTATAAGAATGGTTTTCCATGAATAATTTAATTACAAAATAATTTAAATTATTTTGTGCATGTAGTAAAGTATATATATTCCTTTATCCTGCAGTTATGGAGAGAAATAGAAAAAAAGGGGCAGGGCAAAGACATGTAAATATGAGAAAGGAAGGCAAATGTTTATCCATGCCAATTACAAGGAACGCTATATCTTTTATGAGTTGAATAGAAAATAAGGAAAGATTAGATAAAAAGATTCCCTCCATCAATCACTCCTATACATTCACACACTCAAGCTTGAATTGTTTCTGTTAGAATTCATATAGAAAATCATACAACAAATGATTTTATAGTTTTAACAAGAAAATACCAACTTAATATATGGGTAGTTCTCAACTTACATCCAATTGCTTAGTGACCATTTGACATTATATGGACCTCTCAGAGTTATTTAAAATATGGTTTTGATGTTTTGCCAGCCGACCCTATCCCTGTGGTCATGTGATCACATTTTAGACACTTGGTAACTGGCCTGTATTTACAGCCATTTGCAGGGTCCCATGGTCATATTATCACAATTTCTTTTTTGCAGAAAACTAATGTTTACTTTCAGTTTTCAGCAAAAAAAAAAAAAAAGTTGAGTGGATACAATGAATTATTTTAATGAATGAACGTTGGACTTACCTGAACGTTCGTTCTATGTGCGCTGCGTGGCAGTCCAAGGTATGGGTATTATTGTCCT